>JAMAKE010000006.1:0-24870 GCA_023628695.1 Nectriaceae sp. PG4201
AAGCTTATCTTATTAAAGTTATATAAATTATTTAATTTAATATTATACTTAGCTATTATATTCTTTATAAGTAAGAATTATTAATAAATAAAGGCTAGATCTTTATATTAAGCCCTCTTATAATTATACTTTTAAAATAAATATATTTAAAGCTATAATTATTACTTAATAAAGTTATAAGCTTAGCATTAGCTAATAAGTTATATCTCTTATTAAGCAAGTAATTAATTTATTATTTCTTTAATAGTAAGTAAGTGCAAAGGAAACCCTTAAGAATTTAAGTTAAGGATATACTTAATAATTGCTTGCTCTTCTAAGTTAAATAGCTTTTATTATTTAGGGACCTAAGTAGCTTAAGAAGGTATATTATTTAATTAGCATTATATAATATAATAATTAACTTAATAAGCCTTTGCAGTGCACTAGAGGCTTAAAGTTAAGTCTCTTTAAAGAGCTTAAAGGGCAAGAAGGATATTTACCTCTTAGTTTAATTATAATATAATATATATAATAAGCATGCGCATTAAATAAGTATATGCACTAGTTATATTATATAATAAAAAAGAGGAATTTTTAAATTTTTAAAATAAGCTATTTAAATAGTATAAGCTTAAAATTTTTTAATTAAATTTAATAAAAAAAAAGTTATACTTTTATATTTTTTATATATTCTTAAAAATTAAAATCAATATATCAATTCTAAAAAACTAAAATTATATAATATAAATTTACTTTTCTTTAACAATTTCTTATAAAGATTTTTTAGGGATCTAAAAAAATTAAGTTATAAACTTTATTATATAATTAGCTTAAGTTTAAAGTCTTAGCTATTTTAAATAACATTTAAATTTTCAATAGATTTTTTAAAAACTATATTTAAGGTAAGAAATAGCATTAATGCGCATGCTTATTTAATGCGCATACTTATTATATATATTACTTAATAGTTAAGAATTATTTAATTAAAGAGAAAGAAGAGAGATTAAGAGATTTTTAATATATATACTTATTTAATGCATATACTTATTATAAATATTATACTTATTATATATATTATATTTAATAGCTATATTCTTTATAAATAAGAACTATTAATAAATAAAGGCTAAATCTTTATATTAAGCCCTCTTATAATTATATTTATAAAAGAAATGCATTTAAAGCTATAATTATTACCTAATAAAGTTATAAGCTTAGCACTTATTAATAAGTTATGCCTCTTACTTAGCAAGTAATTAATTAATTATTTCTTTAATAGCAAATAAATATAAAGGAAACCCTTAAGAATTTAAGTTAAGAATATACTTAATAATTATCTATTCCTCTAAATTAAATAGCTTCTTTAAATTGGGCATAATATTAGCTCGAGAAGCTATGCCTTAGTTGCGCCGACGTAGCTAGGTTCTAGGGACTTAATAGATTGCTGCAGCGCGTTGTACGCTTAGCTTTGGGTCTTTTTAAAGGGCTTGACAGGCAAGAAGGATATTTGCTTCAATATTTGATTGAGATATAATTTATTGTTGAGAACCATTTGATCAAATAGAAGGGAAGGAGGATGAGGGATTTTCTGGCCGCTCGCTTATTATATACGTTATGATGCTGTGCGAATAGCATGACTCATTATTATTAATACTTTTAGATTTATTATTTGAGTTTAAGACTTAGGTATAACTCTTAATATATATTATACCTTGACTGAACTTTATCAGTTGCTGCAATCTATCGCTGAGAGATAGGATAACGCAAAGGCATATTAAAACTAAATATAAGGAAGTGGCTCAATCTCAATATTTAACTAAATAAGACATGAGAATATAGTCTTATCTAGTCCCTTAGCATGATTGCTGCACATCTTCCATTAGATGCCTTCGCCACTATCACCACCATGAATTGGTCCCTTGGTACAATGGCCCTTATAGGAAACCGCTCATGCCTTCTAGGTCTACTTAGACGAGCCTTAAAAGCCCACTTGTTCCCGTCGAGAATTGCTGGGAATGGATCACCGTTCACAAAAGCTGTTATGGACCTGATCCCAATAATTGTGCTCAGTTTCACTGTTCCCTCCAATGAAAAGTTGCAAATCACCTCATCCACACTCTCCTCTCGATCCCAGGTTGCAGACTCCACCTTCAGAGTCGGTGTTAAGTCTCCTGGGCCCTCAGAAGGAACAAGGACAATCTCATCAGAAGCAATCGCAGGTGTCAAAGGAGGTGGAACTCGCTTCTTTGATCCAATTTCGTATGCGTAGGCGCACCGTAATAATTCCGTATCAGCCCAACCTCTGGCACAAAATGTAATTCCAACTGGCATCCCCATATCCTTCATGTTCCCCATAGGAAGTGTGATACAAGGTATACCGAGATGTTTGAGAGCCCGGCCGCCGTTTGCATATTTGATGCCATCGTGAAGAGCGTGAAGCATAGACTCGAGATTCTCGTCAGCATCAGCAAACGGCACGTCCCCGTTTGTCGGGAAAGCGATTAGATCAAATCCGTTCGCGTCCATCCAATCTTCATACAAGCTCTTTCTCATATCCTCCAACGCAATGAGTGCTTCTTCGCAACCAGGGAAGTCGTAGATGGTACTGTTTCGAACCCTCACAGCATCAATCATTTCAGAGTATCTGACTTGGTTTTGGGCTTCAGTATGTTTGGAAGGATCATCTAGAGGAGCAACGTATGGATGTATCTTGTCAATATCAGCAAGTGTAATATTTGAGCATTTTGCATCTCCGTTTGCCCGCAAAAAGTCATCCCAGGCCATAGCAATCATCTGACAACGCTCGATGCTGACCCATTCATTGGCCATGCCTGGAACATTGGCACTTTGCCCTGGGAAATCTTTCTTGGTGTACTGCTCCAGGACAGGAAAGTCTGTCTCCACTAGAGTCGCACCAAGGGCTTCCAGATCGGCTCGGGCACTTTTCCATAGGTCCAAGACAGAATTCGTACACACATGAGATGGTTCTGCTCCTTCAACCCCGAGAAAACACCTAGGAAGAGCAATCCGCTTCCCTCGGAGAGCGGTTGATTCCTCGAGGCTATGATAATCGGTGGGACGGACTGTTGATGACTGTGGAACCGGAATGAATGATTGATTCCTCCAGAAGTCCAATCCCTGAGCCGATTTGGTGTCATCCGCCACAATGACGTTGAGAACATCAAACAGATCTCGCATTGACCGTGTATGAGGAACAATGACATCGCAGGTAGGATATAGAGGCCACTGACCTCGATTAGGTATGACGGCACGAGAAGGGGAGTACCCCACGAGGGCATTATTGGATGCTGGAGATCGTCCAGAAGTTACGGTCTCTCCAGCGAATCCAAATGCTGCAAAGCTAGAAGCAGTCGAAGTACCACATCCATTGGAAGAGCCCGATGCATAGGCTGTAGTAGAGTACACTGGATTATATGGACTTTCGGCTCTTCCGTAAAGTCCACGCTGTATTCCCCCGTCTGCCATAGGTGGCATATTGGTTTTACCGAGGACGATAGCCCCGGCAGCTCGAAGAGACTCGACAATAGCTGCATCCGAAGATGCAACCAAATCCGCAAATGCAGGTGATCCAGCTGCAACAGTCATTCCTTCGACCTGAAAGCTGTCTTTGACGGTAAATGGTATTCCTTCAAGCAGCCGAGGAGGTCGGCCTGAGACTCGGTAGTCATCCGATGCTTGGGCCTCTTCAAAGACATTGGGATTAAGAACGCAGACAGAATTGAGGGAGGGTCCTCGGCAGTCGTATTTTCCAATGCGATGAAGATACAGGGAAACCAGTTCGACACTCGTAATGGCTCGAGTATCTAGAGCGTATTTAAGGTCCTCGATGCTGGCATCCACCAGACTTAATGTTAATGCAGTCATGGCAGGCTTGTGAAGGCAGCTTTTTACCAGCGTGAAAGTGTTGAAATTAACTGAAGGTGCAGGAAACTACCAAACTCAAGGAGTGAATATAGCCAGCAGACTCCTTTCTGCTGTGCGAATCCGCGCCATTTATCCTCCAGCGGCCGAGAAAGCAATATTGCCCTCCCATATCGCCAACTTCGACACGAAATTAAAAACTATTTTGTACGTAAAACGGTGAGAGATCCAGACCTCCTTCTATATTTGATACAGCAAAATCTGTTCAAGGTGGTTTGTTTTGTGGTTGAGCTTGGAGACGAGATGTCCTGGGGAGGAAGCTCGAGGCGAACCTGGGAAGGAAAGTCGAGCCGAATTGAGCTAGCAAGGAATCCCGAGACGCCAACCTTGACCCGCTTTGCTCGAACCCCGTCTTCAGTTACCGATCTCGGCTGTTCAAATAAGCAAACATCATTGTCTTTCGGGGAGTTGCATATAAGAGTAAGGGTACGCTGTAGAAAGTAACTGACAATCAACCCGTTCTACACCATCAATCTGCCACTCAACATGAAGTACGTTCGTATGCCAATTGAAGTCGAGTCTCCTGAGGAGTACGGATACGACAAGATCAAGAATAATCTTTCAGAGAGTTCTATTACTGATCAGAGCTTGGAGGCGCTTGGATTACAGGTCCCTAATCTCACCCTCCTCTACAACGAACATCGAGGCAGCTCACGCCTTCGAGAGCTTGTCGCACAAGATGCCGGGGTCGATAAAGATGATGTTCTCATCACCTCTGGTGCTGCAGGAGCCTTATTGATTATCTCAACGTCGCAACTTGGAGGCATGACTCATAACGAGCCCAAACGCAATCACCTTGTTGTTATTCGACCCAACTATGCAACAAATCTCGAAACGCCCAAGGCGATTGGTTGCGATATAACCTACATCGATCTTACATTTGCGTCGGGATTCCAACCAGACATTGATTCCATTGAGGCCGCAATCAAACCCAGGACGAGGATTGTCTCAATCACTTGCCCTCACAACCCTACCGGGACTGTCATATCAAGGGCTGCCTTGGATCAGCTTGTAGCCATCACTAAAAGGCGAGGGTGTCTCCTTCTGGTGGATGAGACTTACCGAGACATTAACTTTGGGATAAAACTGCCTGTCGCAGCATCTCTTGGAGATCATGTAATCAGCGTGAGCTCTCTATCCAAGTCGTTTGGAACCCCCGGAATACGTCTGGGGTGGATAATCACTCGAAATAAAAATCTTCAGGAGACCTTTTTGGCAGCCAAAGAACAAATCAGCATTAGTGGGAGCGTCATTGACGAATGGATTGCTGAGCAGGTTCTTTCTCGGCGATCATCAATTTTAGAGATAACCACTGAAGAGATGAAAGCTCGCCTCGATATGGTAAAGTCGTGGATCAATCAGGAAGAGTTGCTGGAATGGGTTGAACCAACAGGTGGTGTCGTTTGCTTCCCACGTATGGAAAGAGAGCCAATTGGTGGCACAAAGGAATTTTACGATAGATTATTAAAGAAGCACCAAACGTATGTCGGACCTGGCCATTGGTTTGGGTTACCAGATACCTTTTTCCGTCCCGGATACGGGTAGCCAACGAGGCAACAACTCGAAGCAGGGATGAGGGCCATTTCACAAGCGATGAGAGAGGGAATTTCCTAATCCAATTGCAATAAACAGTGAGAATTGAGATGAATGAGACAGTTCTAGGTCAAGCTACCCGCGTTTTTTGCCCCATTCAGACCCTGTCAATGAGCTAACAGATAAGCTAGGGTCCGCCACTACGGGTCTGGATCTATGTAATTAGCCGGTCCATGCTTAGATTTGTTATATAAACCCAGCGTCTTTCAAGTCTTGCTCACAATCAGCCGTCATTACCCGCACAATCAACAACGTCGTGTACATGTCTGTTACCCATCTCAAACCCTTCGGGGAGACTGCCACTCATGAATCGCAGCAGCAAAGGTTGCTGGACTTGCAGAATCCGTCACCGGAAGTGTGACGAGAAGCAGCCGATATGTCGCGAATGCAGCGACAGACATATTCAATGCCATGGCTACGGGTCGAAGCCTGCGTGGGTTGATCATCCGCCAGCACTTCATGCAGAACTTGTTCGGATCAAACGCATTGTGAAACAGAGCTTTCGATCTCGAAGAAGAGCAAAAAAGGCCCTCTCTGGTGCTGGATCAGCTGATACGCAGACAACGCCGGCAGCCGATAGTGTCACCACACCAAAGTCGAGCGAGGACATTCCTTTTCGGGAAGCTCAACTGCTAGTGCACTATATGGATTACATATTTCCTCTCCAGTACCCCTACTATGAGGATAATCCAGATCTTGGTGGTCGAGGATGGCTGTTTTGGCTCTTAATAAAAAATGGCCCTCTGCATCAAGCCATTCTCACCTTATCAGCTCTACACCAGTACACGAAATTCTCCTACAACACGGCGAACACGGAAGTGACTGAAAGAGAGCTCATTGAGTATCACACCAAAGCATTGCAAGGCCTGCGCCAGGCATTACATCAGCACGAGGCGAATGGATTTGCAGATAGTCGAGACCAACTCATCGAGTTTCTCGCATGCGGGTCTGCCCTGATCAGCTTCGAGGTGAGTAAAGCGCGTTAGTCCTGAACCAGCTAACAGACGCAGGTCTTTCTAGGCGGAACGACAAACTGGCAACCTCATGTTGATGCTCTCACGGAAGTTGTAAATAGGTTGACACCAGGAGCAACGACCGACGCCAGTGGTGTGGAACACGCTCGAAGATTTCTTGTGGCCAATCTAATCTGGTTCGATCTTCTGGCTTGTACGTCGACCGGCACTTCACCCAAGACGGCTTATAAAGAATGGCTGGAAAACGACATTGACATGCGACCGATCATGGGTTGCCAGAATTGGATCATGATCAAGATAGGGGATATTGCAAGATTGAGTACAGCCGAGGAAGGTATTTGGAGCGAAGGCCAAACTCCTCCTGATGTTCTCCTTATTCAGCAATCCTTGGATAATGGGATTAAGACGCTCTGGTCGTCTAAGAAGGTTAGTTCTTGTCAATACGGGCCAACCTCAAGTTCCTCAAGTAACAAATCTAGGATTCCATGGTCCACTCACTATCTCGAGTTTTTGCGGCTGCTGCCTTGGTAGAATTATTTTCAATGGCCCCAGAGGGATCATGGTTAGCAAACAGAATGCATGGGGCAGTAGATAAAGTCATCGAGGCTATCAATCTTGTTCCAGAGAATGTGTCTCTGCGCGGGCTAGCTTGGCCAATTTGCATAGCAGGATCTATGGCCAATCCGGAGCAGCAAGTCTTCTTTGAGGATATGATGTTACGAGTTCTAGGAAAATCTGGGCCTGGCTTCGGTAATTTGGACACAGTCCTACGAATAATGCGACAGTGTTGGTATCATCGAGAGAGTTATCCAGAAGATGCATGGAATTGGCGGCAGGCGATGAGGGCCATGGGAATATGCGCTCTTCTTGTCTAGCCATGATTGCATTTTGAGCTCTCAGCATCTAATTTCTCTACATATATATATATATATATATATCATAGAAAGCAATCGCTTCTGGCGACAATTCTGAGGGCTTCCGTAACCGGACATGTTGCAGATCATCAACTGACCCTCCCCGCTCCACATGAAAACACCAAGAACGCCACTAGTATCAATGGACACTCTTAAAGAGTTTCAAGTTACCCCGCTATATACGTCCCCCTCTTAACTATGCAATTCACGGCTAAAACCGGCCGCATTGGCAAGGTGGATGCCCGAGGAGCGACGGTATAAGAACCCAACGATCAACTCCTATCTGTGCATCTGATAACAGTCACCCCTCCTTACCCAACTCTCAAAACAACTTCAACCACCAAAATGGGCTCGGTAACTCCTGCTTCCTCTTCAGCAGGAACCCTCTTCACTAATGGCCGAATCCTAAGTAAGGCCGAAGTCGGCCTTGAGGGAATACCAACCTTCTCAGAAAGCATGTATGTCCAGGACGGCGTCATCAAGGCGATTGGTTCGCAAGAAGAGCTGGCCAAATTCCAAGGCAACGGGAGTGTCATCCAGGACTTGCAGGGACGCACTGTGCTTCCCGGCTTTGTTGATGGCCACATGCACCTCCTCCTCCTTGGCCAATCCCTGCGAAAGGTGGGCCTTGAGCATTGCAAAACCCTCGACGACATCTTGAGCACTTTGAGGACCTACGCCGAGGAGAATCCTCATCTTCCGAGAATCATGGCCAAGGGATGGATGCATTCAATGACTCCAGATGGTGTCAACGCTGCCGTTTTGGATGAGATTGATCGTCGTCCAATTTTCGTGGACACCAAAGACATGCATTCCACGTGGTGTAACTCGGCTGGCCTCGCGGAGCTTGGAGTCGCAGATATGCCAGACCCAGCCGGTGGTAAGATTCACCGGGACGAAGACGGCAAGCCATCGGGTGTTCTGAGCGAGGGAGCAATCCTGGCAATAGTATGGCCTCATCTTGCCAACGCCGCAACCATACAGGAACGAATTGATTGCATGCTTGCTGCGTTCGAAGCATACAACGCTTCTGGATACACTGGCATTGTTGAGATGGCCATGGATGAGGGAGCTTGGGAAGCATTGGTAGCTCTTCGCGAACAGAAACCAGACGTGACCATGCGCATTGTGGCCTACTGGATTATCAAGCCCTCCGAGACTGCAGCTGAGCGAGCAAGACAAGTTGAGCGTTGCATCGAGCTCCACAAACAGTTCAACAAGTCAACTTCCCCAGATTTCCGCATTGCAGGGATCAAGATCATTTGTGATGGCATTATCGACGCCTGCACATCGTATCTCTCTGAACCGTACGCAGTTGCGCCCTCGCCGCCTCCCATTTGGACCAGGGAACACCTTGAGCCTGTTGTGAAGCAAGCTGCTGCTGCAGGTGTTCAAATTGCTCTTCACGCTATTGGAGATGCAGCAATTCGTATGGCTGTCGATATGCTGGAAACGCATACATCTCCTGGAGGTCGCCATCGCATCGAGCATTTAGAACTTGCCTCTCCCAAGGATGCGAAACGATTGGGAAACCTAGGTCTCACTGCATCTATTCAGCCAGTTCATGCGGATCCAGCTATTCTCCGTGCTTGGCCCAGTCTCATTGGCCACCGGTGCGATCGTGCGTTTGCATATCGTGAGTTTGCCGATGCTGGAGCTCTGATGGCATTGGGGAGTGATAGTCCAACAGCGCCTTGGAACCCTTTGCACAACATTTACGTTGCAGCAACTCGTCGTTCGGCGAGAGAGCCGGATAGTGAGGAAGTTGTCAATGAGCACTTTCGACTTGGCGTGTGTGAGTCCGTTGTGGCTGGGACGGCCGGTGCTGCGAAGAGTGTTTTCCAGGATGATCGAGTAGGAAGTCTTGAGGTTGGCAAGGTAGCGGATCTTGTGGTAGTTGACATGGAGTGGGATGCTCAGAGTTTGTTGAAGGCGGAGATGAAGGAGACGTGGTTCGGTGGAAAGAAGGTCTGGAGTTCGAAGGCATGAGTGGCGATAGGTCTTGCCGATTTAATGGGAGTTGAAGGAGTTGCAGTGGTCGACCCAGAGGGTCATGAATCCGAAAGAGCTATAGAAGTGTGATAACACATGAGGTTTCTAGACTTTCTTCATCGTCTATTGCAAAGGATAGTCTCGACTCTGCTTCGAGAAGACGTTAGCCCGCAATGGTAGGGGTCTTCCTGACTTTCGGAGTCTTGATTATCCAAATCAGAATGAATATTTCACATCTACCAATAAATGAAACACGTCATCTGCATCATACTATGTAAATACGAGATATCGGTTCCAGACTTAGCATCCGATGATCAATGCATGTTCTGATCCTATCTATAACTAGGATCCGACTAGATAACCATAGTATGATCCCGAGTCAATCCAACTTTCCGCGGGAAACTCCCGGAAAACGCTTCCCAGAGATAGGGTGGCCTCCGCTATCTCTACTTATTCTTCATCAAGTTAGTCGTATCTTTTTCCATGGTTTGTGACGATCTCTTCCCCACTGAGTGCTATCAGTTCTCCACCGAGGGGTCTTGTTAGTGCTGCCCCGGATCAGCTTATTTCTAGGCTCTGAACTGATCGCGAATAGTGCATTTAAGCACTTAAAGCGGGCAGTCGCCGACATTCTCAAGACGAAGGTCCATCAGCATCTTCACCATCAATCGCCCTTCCCTCTTCATAATGGCCGAACCCAAATCTACTCAGGGAACCATGGATATTCAGCTGGACAAGAAAGCGTCCCGCGCTGATGATATTGAAGCCGATCTTAAGGTTGGCAGTATCGTTGAGCTTGATGAGGCTGGGGTATTCCTTCAACGGCATGCCATCCCTCATTCTCGCCTCGACGAACTCATGGCCGATGAAGCTGCCCTCAAGAAACTCCGCCGAAAGGTCGATTGGAGCTTGATGCCTCTTCTTTGCGGCACCTACCTACTCCAATATGTCGACAAGCAAGCCCTCGGATATTCCGCCGTCTTCGATCTCTTCACCTCAACCGGAATGACAGGCGATCAATACAGCTGGATGGCTTCAATATTTTACTTTGCCTACCTTGTTGCAGAATGGCCAGCCTCATACCTCGCACAGCGACTGCCCACCGGTAAAGTCGTCGCGGCGTTTGTGCTCTGTTGGGGAACCATCCTTCTTTGTACTGCAGCTGCTCAAGACTTTGCTGGTCTTGCAGTTTGTCGCTTCATGTTGGGGGTGTTCGAAGCTGTTATCACGCCTGCCTTTATGCTCATCGTCTCGCAATGGTTCGTCCGAGAGACACAGCCATCTCGCGCGGGACTATTCTACTGCTTCAATGGCTTCGGTAGCATGTTCGGTGGAATTCTCTTTTACGGCGTTGGTCAAGCCAAGGGGTGGGATGTTTGGCGAATTATCTACATTCTTTGCGGTGGATTGACTGTCTGCTGGGGTGTTCTACTCTACTTCTTCCTCCCAGACAACATTCTTACAGCAAAGCGATATACTATTGAGGAGCGTGCCATGCTCATTGCGCAGAATGCCCGCAGTCGAGCTGGTGTGTTCAACCGCAAGATCAAGACGTCTCAGATCAAAGAGGTCTTCCAGGATAGTCAAATCTGGCTGCTGTTCTTCTTCACTTTATTGAACGAGACTGTCAATGGAGGAATCGCCAACTTTTCCAAGCTCATTGTCAAGGGTTTCACCAAAGATGCTCTACTTACTACTGCTTACGGAATCCCATACGGAGCTTGCACTGCTCTGTTCATGTTTACTGGACCCTACATTGCCAGCAAGTTCAAGAATGTGAGGACAATTGTCATGGTAGTATGGCTCTTCCCTACACTTGTGGCAGTCTGCCTCTTTTGGAAACTTGAGCGAAGCAACAAGGGCGGCCTACTTGCTGGATACTACATGGTAAGTCTGTGACTCCAAAAATCTTGTATAATACGACGGACTAATTCCTCAGTGTGCGTCTTTCATCGGTTCTCTTATTGTCGCCCTGCAGATGCCTGCCTCCAATGTAGGAGGGTATACAAAGCGTACTACTGCTACAGCTTTCGTCTTCCTTGCTTACTGCATTGGTAACATCATTGGACCTCACGGATTCCTTGACTCAGAGGCTCCCATCTATCAAACTGGTTGCAAGTTGATTATTGGTTGCATTGCGGGTCAAGCGGTCATTGCTATTGCCCTACGATTTGTTCTGATCCGCCGAAACAGACTTCGCGATGCTCAGGCGCCTGTACAAGAGGATGACTCGGATCTTCTCCAGGACTTGACGGACTTTGAGAATCCCAATTTTAGATACGCCTACTAGTTAATTAGGCCAACTTAGTTGTATGTGATTTATTTACGTTATCTTGAAACCAGATTATGAAGCATGTGGAAGGACTTCGAAAGCAGTGAAGAGACATGATAGCAGTAATCTAGTAGATAATAGTCACGTCAATATTATCCGATATCTGATACGCTCGCTAGGCCGATGATTGCTGATTGGCTGCTGAATGAGTTGCTGAATGAGAGCGAGACTGAATGCAGAACGAGGACCAAGATTTGAGGCCTCAAGGAAAATGTCTGACTAAAATCGAAGAGGAACCCCAAAACCCAGAGGGGTCCAAGATGCGGCCAAAAGAGAGGCCGAGTCCAATCAAGTAAGTCTCCTTCCACTGCTCAAGCGCAGGAGGCGCCTTTCTTCCGTTGGGGAAGTTACCTCCAATGCACTCATGACTTCAAGCATCTTGCGCTCGCCGTGAGTGCCCGTGATGACATTCATTCCAAATGCCCGGCCGTTAAGGCCTCCGCGTATCCGAGGGGGACTGAGCCCACAAGCATATCCAGCGGCCGACGCAATGGCGGTCAACCATCCGTCTCCATTGCCGACGATGGCGTCAAGGTTATTTTCCGCCATTATTTTGTCGATCGCTGCCTTGGCCTATGTGCGGGCGAAGTCACGCTTCTTGGGGAATTCTGGGTCGGGACTGGCTTCAAAGGCGTGGAATTCTAGGTATGCCTGGGAAGGGTGGTCTATTCTGTCAGTACTCGAGCCACCACTGGAGGGATGTGTGGGACTTACCGGGGGGAAGACACTCTTTTGCGTGATCTTTGTGATACTTCACGAGCTCCTTCATGTTTGCGACAGGAGAGTACTCGAACCAATCTTTGAGCCACTCATCGAAGCAGTCTCTCCAGCCGTCGTCTGCTCGCGTCAGTCAATATCAGCACCAGCACACAGGTGGGTGGAAGCTCTATTCATACTCACTGGCGATGGAATCAAAGTCTGCGCCATTCGGCATCTCCGCAATCTCCTCTACAGTCAGCAGCCCAAGAGGCCCGGTGACTTCGGCACCGTTGGCCTTGATAATCTCGATGGCTTTGTCGAAGGCAGGAAACTTGGATGATCAGCATATATAACTCCAAACGAGGCCGGTCTCGCTTACGACATCTTCGTCAAAAGCTTCCACTTCTTCAGTTTCATTCGGAGACAGGCGCCACTCCTTGAAGTCTAGATAGCCGATCCTGAGGCCGTTCCACGTCTTCGGTAGATCTGTGGATAGTCCGCTTCGGCTCGTCATAACCTCAAGCAAGCGGGCCAGATCCAAAGGTGACTTGGATATTCCGCCATGTGTATCATAGTTGCTATTGACTGGCATGGCGCCTTCGAGAGGAAGAGCCCCAACATTTGGCTTGATAGCGTAGAGTCCAGCGCGAGTAGCAGGATAGACGATCGACCCGTCAGTCCCAGTTCCAATGCTGAGGGGGGCGAAACCTGCGGCAATACCAGTTGCACTGCCAGAAGAAGAGCCACATGGAGTCTAGTGAGTATCAGTATCGAAGACGTGCGAAGTGTTCAAGGTCGAGAGGCCTTACACTGTGTCCGAGATACTTGGCGTCAGGTGTAACGCCACCTCTAACATAGGGAGATTGGCCCTGAAAGCTATTAGACATCATCAGATATTTCGAGTTCTTTCAGTACTTGACCAGAAGCAGAGCACCATCCTCCAGTATTTGGAGGCGTAGCTTTGAGCAGGCAGAGTTCCTAGACGACGAAGTCAATGTCCACAAGCGACCTGGTATATGAAAGTTGACATTACGCACCGAGAGACTGGCCTTGCTAATGACAATCAGGCCTGCTTCAATGAGCTATCACTGCCATCAGTCGTTTAAAGTCTGGGAGAGGGGAGAGGGCGAGCCTTGTCAATAACGACTGCATTTCGATTCGGTCGTGCGCCACGCAAAGCTACCGTGCCGTAAGTTGTTCGCATACCGAGCGATGGATGCGTCGCGAAATGGTCCTATTACCATAAATAGTCAGCATGGCTTCCACATGAAGTCCCAGAAGAAGAGCTCAGCGTGCTTGCCTTGACGAGAATGGGAATGCCCTGGAGCGAGCTTCTTGGGCCCTTTGCTGCCCTCTCAGCATCTAGAGCTTCGGCGTGCTGAATAGCAATCGGGCGAGGAGAAGCGTCGATAACAGCGCGAAGATCAAGGCCCTTATAGTTGTGGCGCTCGATCTGATCGAGGCATGCTTCTACAAGTTCGCGAGCTTGGAGGGCGCTGGTGGACATGGAGCATCTGGAGATGCTCTGCTGTGGCATTGAGCAAGTTGAGCTTTTCCTCCATAATGAAGGCTGCGAACTGCGATGAAAGTAATTTGAGACGATGATTCACTGCAGGCTTTTCACGGATGTGGGAAGTGGAGGTAGTAGAATGGAGGAGTTCGAGGTAGCTGCCTTGCTGATGAGGAAATGCAAATCGGCGGCCTGGTTGCCTAAGCTCGAAGCAACACAGAAACCAGGCGGGTAGCGAAATCCCCAAGAATTGGAAGGTATAAATTATTGCAGGCCTTCCTTCCTTTTCTCAATGAACACAAATCACATGATTAGTTGGCTGTTCGAGCTTTTGATGAATCTTGCGTCTTGTTACATCAATCCTACGTACTACTACTAAGAGTAATACCACCGCCCATAGTGCTACATACCTATGTTGCAACGTCCCCAAAAGTCTACGCCAAGTATATCACAGGCTCGGGATTCCGGCCCTCCCCATATAGCCACCATATACTACATATATACTCGCAATCAGTCCTCATATTCTTCAGAAGGAGTCACGAGGCCCTTTATAACATGAAAGATTTTAATTAATCCCTCACATGAGGTCACAATGTATCGTGGCTTGGTAAACTACCAATAGTTTTCACTGCAGCGAGGCTCTCATTCAAAGTGAGGCGGCGTCAGTAATCAATTTACCAATACCCAATGATACCCCCGGCCACCCACTCCGATTTGTGCAGCTTTTGCTGGTTTCTCAATGGGAGTTCAGCTGATCTGGCTATTATAGCTTCCATCCTACGAAGTCCGCCTCTGTCCCCTATTTCCTATCATGAATTGCTATCCGAGGTATGAGGTCGGAGAAGAGGATCCTGACTCTCCGACGTGCTTCTTGGTTGAGAAGCCACGCGCCGGTTACCCTAGGCAGCAGTCACTCTCACGACCGTGGAGGAATGCCAATATTCCTCTCACTCACGATCATAGCAGTCTCGAGGTAATGGTCGATCTCGATCAATACAAGTCTGCAAATGCCATGCCACTCCCCGGCCAAGGGCTCGGCGGGCATTGGCAGCGTCAGTACTAAGAAGTGTCCTTACACTGAGTTTCTAGCAGAGACTGATTTACGGTGATAGCAGGATTGATTTTTTTGTCGTGGTCAATTTAGGGTAGTACTGTTCTCTGCAGGACTCTGAGCTTGTAATCTCCGGGCGCGTGCGGGTGTTTGTGTGGAAGTTTCGACAATGAGTAGGGATGATATCTACAGAGGCAGCGAATACAACTTTCCGTCTATGCATAATACCGAATTAATTTGCGAGGATGTCCCAGATTAGGTACAGGCTTGGCGGCTGATCTTAATTCCCAGTATGCACTGTAATGCGCTTGCGTCTTGTCCGGCTGATGGCCGATGATACGCTAGCATCATAGCTGTTCCGTAACTTGGTCCTAGTGCTTTATGTTAAGAGTTGCCGTTTAGCTGCCATAGCCGCATCCTAGATAGTTTCTCTATGATAAAGAGTTGCCGCTGACTTGCATTTACGATGATCACCGGACAAGAATCCCCAGATGCTGGTATCGCGCTTTTACCGAGCTACTAAGCCTGGCGGAATCACTTCCTCCTGGTTGACCCCTCGTCTAACTCTGCCAATATCTCGAAGCCAGGCGATATCCTGACAATCTTCGCCGGGCTTTATGAAATACGCCCTAGAACCCGTTAGGTCTACTCCTTCTCCATCATCGCGATCACTACTTGTGCTATTGAAAATCCAAGATGGAGAGCTGTGAGAAATAAAATAACACCTCCAAATACTACCCCAGCCCGAATAGCCCATAGACGATCCATGTCTCTGCGATCCGCTAAAAGAGTCCGGAAATTATGCGGATTCTGAGTCAGAACAAAGTCCTGCAGGACAATAAGACGCTGAGCGAAACGGGCGCGCTTTTGCCATACAATCAAGGCTCCTCCCGGAGGATGATACCGAGCGAGCGAATACCCATGGTAATCTGGGTGCTTTAAAAGCAACCCAAGGCAAGTTCGATGAAGCGATTGCGCACTTCCAGATTGCAGATAAGGCCCGCATCGGTGCGGGAGAGCCTGTCGAGGTTCCCCATGCTATCAATCAGACGACCTACGCGTGGGTGCTTGCGCGGCTGGGCAGGTACGAAGAAGCCAAAGAAAAACTTGATCTTGCAAAGGAAATCTACAAGCACCATGAGGGTATCGGGCCGCTAACAGCACAGTAAGTTACAACGATTGAGTCAATATATTTAAGCTCATGAGAAGATAGTTTGCTCTATGAGTATGCGAACCTTGATTTCTTTCAGGACCGGATGGAAGAAGCAAAAGAGGTCTATAGGGAGGGACTTCAGATGAGCCGACAACTAAATCCCCTGCATATTTTGACCGCCACTTATCGATACAAGCTAGGAGTTGTAGAGAGGAGGCTCAAAAACACTCACAACGCACTGTAGGTTTTTATAGGGTAAGCTTACCCACAAGACTGGCTGACTTGACGTGGTTTTAGGGAACATTTCAACGCCGCTCTCGAAATTACCCAGAAAAAGAAGCTAGATGGAGCCACTGCACGAGCACTGTGGGCGAAGAGCGATTAGTTGAAATTCCACAAGGAGCTTGAGTCCCGGGCAGGAGAAGCCGAAGAATGTGCTCTCAAGGCCAAATCCAAGATAGCCGCAGTGATAGCGCTATTCGGTGACGATCAGATGGCTCGATATTGCAAACTGGTAGTCAATAAGGAGGCTGAGTATGAGAATCTTGTGTCGCCATCCTATCAGTAAGGAGATATAGAGGCGGGCTTGACATCAATGGTAAAGTGCCTCTTGATATAGAGAACACTAAGAGTACTACTAAGAGGTTTGACTTAAAATGCCAGATCTAATGTTATAAATTTGCTACCGCCCTAAACATTAGAGAGGAGAAATGATCCCTTAGGAGCATCATCGCCCAGGACCGTGATTCAACTAAAAGATCACGACTGGACTGCTGTGAGGGGAGAATGGTAGCCTTTCGCCGGTGAAAAGGTAGGTAAGTCGTAACATATAGTTTAAATATAAAGACGGGACGCTGCATAGCCAATTAGGGTACCGTGGCCTTACCAACCACGAACTCGGTGCCGTCTGATCACCAAATTCAGGGTTATATATAGCAACTAGGACCAACAATGAAGAGAGCGCTACGATGTTGAGCCTAGTTGGAGCAAGGATGCACAATTCGCTAGATTATTGTAGACCCAAATGGGTCTTTCCTCGTTGATTCTTCGTCTGAGTTGGATTCAATGTGATCCATATCGTCCAAGAAGCGAGTGGCAGTAATTACGGATCGTAGGCAAACGGCTTGAAAGCGGCTTATGCGGGTGTCAACTGAAGCCCAAATACTGTTATCCCGGTTAAGGTTTACAACTCTTCAGCTAGGCCGATCTTGTTAAACTCGCCGCCCCAGAAGCTTCGTTCTGCCGATACAGCTCACAAGGACCGAAATGATGCCCACTGCTCGGAAGCACGTTTCTGGTTTCTGTATGTCTTACAGCGAGTAAATTCGGAATCCCTATACATTCATCTAATCCTCCCACTTGGCTGAAATCTTATACCAGAACTCACATTCTTTCTCGCCCCATTTGTAATCGACCAACTGAGCTGCGATTCCTGCTCCATTACCTCCAGCCCTCTCATCGTTACCCTCTCCTAATAGCATAGTAAGTCCTTTCCCGCCTTTGAAAGAAGTCCACTCCTCCCTATCAGCGAATTTTCCCTTCCTCACAGCACTCGGGTCGCCCTTGGTAATGAAACTAACGCAGTATGCGTGGAATTTCCCAGATACTTCGTCTTGTGCTGGAGATATCTCCCGGACTTCCTTGTTATATGTTTGATAACGCATTTGATCACCATGGTTGGCGCCAAATAGAGCTGTCTTGTTTAATGCCCAGTGGTAAAGGAAAACTGGAGGATCGGAAGGAGACTGGGTTCCCCAAATGGCTGTTTGTCGCACTGGGCATGTGTATGCGTAATGACCGTACGCAGCCTCAAGTCGTCGGTATTGAGACCCAATCTCTTTGTTCCCGCTCGTATCGAAATATGGAGAATCAGGATACTTTGAAGGGTCTGGATAGAGAGAATCTAATTCAGCCATCTCGGCATCCGTAAGATGCGGGAGAAGAATGCGGAAGAAGTCCAGAAAGACGGCAGATTTGTCCACAGACCTAGGAACGTAGAATGAACCCTCATTGTGAGCAGACCCTGTCAGAATAGGAACCTTGTTCCACTTCCCAGACTTCCATGCATCCAAAGGTCGCCGCGAGATGATATTGCCATCCAGAACAGGTTGCCATGCCCAGCGGATCGACGGGTCCGATCTAGCAAAGACCTCCTTGCCCGCAGCATCAACAACGTCGCCAGGAAGGCCACGGAGACAGGTCAAAATCTCAGGATCCAAGAGATCTTTAAAGTGTGAGCAGGGAGTGAGGTCCAAAAACTCGCGGAAGTGTTGGGTGTGAAGTGAAGAGGAGGGTGGATGAATCGCTCGAGCCGTGTGGGCGCCAGAGTCCATGATGGCTTTGTGAAAGAGTTTCTTAGGTTGCTTGACATCCATGATAAGATGGCCGATCTATTCCTGTTAGTTACTGTCCCATGCGTGATCTCACGTCATTTACTTACACCATGTGCAGCAGCACTCAACCCCATGATAGTCACATCATCAGGGTCACCACCAAAAGCAGCAATATTCTCTTGAATCCATTCCAGCGCAGCATACATATCCTTGAGGCCGAGATTCAGTACGTCCTCTTTCTCTGTTAATGCAGTGTTTAGTCCGCCAAAAACACCGATCCGGTACTGCATGCTGACTGCAACGAAGGGTTCGGGTGAGAATGCCAACATCGAGTGGGTATTGTGCATTCGCGCAGCTCCCCGATTGAATGCACCTCCAGGAATAAGAACGGAAACCGGAAGTTTAGTGGCGGAAGCCGAATGCCCTGCCGGTCGCCAAATATTAATTGTAAGGCAATCCTCGGACTCGTAATCTGGCCCGAGACCATCGTCGTCTAGGAAGGGAACAAGCTGCTTTCCAGGGCATCTTTGGCAGTCAGTTTTCCGGCGTGAAGGTGAATTGAGCTCGTATGAGTATACCTTGGTCCCAAGTAAAACGCTTCCAATGTTCCATTACCGTCCGGTACAGGCACTGCCGGTCGAAATCGTCGTTCATTTACTGGCGGTAAGGCAAAAGGGATACCCATGAAACCCTCCAGAGGCTTGGGAAATGTGCCATCATCAACCATACGTCCAAGAATAGTACCTTGGCGAATTGTCACAGAGGGTGGTGCAGGTGAACTGATCAAGCTTTGGATACTGGGAAGATATGTGAAGAGGGCAGCAAGAATCACCGGGACGATGGCCAGCCATGTCCAGGAAATGCCACTGCGCTGCTGTTTCTCAACCATGGTGAATGAAATGAAGCTTGGCTTTCATCACTGTTCGTCTACGACTTACTTGGATAGATAAGCAGTATCCTGGATGCCGTTGTCGCAAGGGCAATCCGTCCTTGTGGAGTCAAAAATGGATCCAAGCATCAGGATCCCGAGTGTGGCCTATCAGCCCCGCGTCTTCCAAGCTATTCCGTATGACCATTTGAGGGGAAGTGGGTGAGCTACAGGGTTACCTGCCGGTATATTGAGGAGAGTTTAAGCTACGGCTCTTGTTTTGGTGCCGAAGCGGAGTGACATTCCCGGGGTTTAAATCAGCGGCCGATCTATCCCCCCTATGTTTTCCGCGGGAAACTCAGGGGGGTGAGGACGTCTGTTAGGGTATCATAGGAAGCTTGGTGATGATTCTGGAATGGTCTGGATACAAGTTTGTAAGGTAAATATCAAAAGATATCAATAGTTAGCTTTATCAAAGAAAGATAAACCTGGAGACACCAGCAGCAACGTGTGGATGTGAGATCTTGGCCCCAACCTATTGCGCGGACATGAATTTGTCGCGACCCAGGTGCAGAGTAGAAGTGATCAAACAACCCTTAGGTCGAAGAATATAATTGAGTCAGCATTGGAAAGGTCCGGGGAGGGACCGACGACGGGAATGTGGGCAACATAGATGAAGCTATCGCCAACATCAGTCCTAGCTTCAAGTGTATCCCCACAGTTTCAGTAAAGTCAAATCGTTACTGGAACCGAAAGAATGATATATTGGTTCGCTATGCACGCAGGAAGTTCAAAATACGCCTGCACAAAAAACTTCCACAACGCCCCGTATACTCTATTGATGCCTCTCCCATGCAATTGCAGGTCAAATGACAATGCCCCGTTGGATCCATCCACCCTTCCCCTTCCAAGCGAAGAGCAGTAATACACATGCCACCCATACAGTAATTGCCTCCGCCCAGAATGTTGATGTATAGCATTTCTTTCCATAGCAAAAGAGATCTTTACGGTCTCCGTGCGCTGGCTGTGAATTCGCCCCGGCTTGATACACTGTAGAGTACACAAGGCCCCAGAAGGTAGAGCCAACTGCAGGCAACATGGCAATAATGCCAAAATTGGTAGCAAAGTTCTCAACTCCCCAGATGATGGTGACTATTAGCGGTGTGAGACTGAAAATGGCACCATATCCAGCTCCAACCAGCCCAGACACAAGCCAGAAGCGCTCGGCATGATTCTGCACGGCACCGGATGCAAGAATGACCAAGCCGATGGACATAATCAGGGCGAAGAAGAGCATGAAGGCTACACGGGAAATAGAGAATCGACCCGAGGCCGAGCGAGAATTGGTGACCTGATAGTGTTGCGTCTCGGGAGAGGGGGCAAGTAAATCGGTAAGTGTGCCAATCAATATACGTGAGATGGTACTGGTAACTCCAAAGATGGAGACATGGGTTGCGGCTGAAGTGTGATTGCCATAACCCGCAGATATTGGGGGCGAAAGAGTCCCGATAACAGTTCCGAGATTGTTGATGAAGGCTTCTCCTGGGCCAACCATGAAAAGAAACGCCAAGGCAAACGGCCACATTGTACGATCGGTAAGGAAACGGCGTGTCTCGGCGTTCAGAACCCAGTTCTTCTTCCAACGAGCATCTTCGTCCTTCGATGGATCCAAAAGAGCCGAATCTTCGGCATCTCCCGTACTATGGCCAGTAGTGCCATAACTCCTCTCGGACCGGCCGATAAGAGCGCTTCCGTCCAGCAAGCCGCTATGCTCCAACTCCTCGATGGCTTCATCAATCAGATCTTGCTCGTCCACCACTCTCAAGGTAAAAGTACCAATCATGCCCATGGAAAAGAGCAAGATGGCAAGGAACAGAAAGAAATGAAACACATCGAGGTCCCCCTTCGAACCATCTTTGTTTCTCTCGACAAATAGCCGACTGCCTGCCTGGCTGATCCACATTGGACTCAGCCCAAATGCCGTGATCGGCATCGCCAATGCGAGACCTCGGTATCTTCCCTTGCCAAAGTTCTTTGCGCATGACGAAATTGACGCCATGTAGATTGCACAGGTGGCAGTTCCGATACAGACGAAGGCAAACATCATCAGCGGATATGACCAATCGTTCTTGGGTTCGTGTCGCAGGCCGTTGTACTGAAGATCAAGCTTCCGGAAGACGCCGGCAGCGAGGCCATAGCCACTGCCAAAGAGGATTGCCGATAACAATGCCAACGGCGCAACGCCAACTCGATCGCAGATGTATCCAAGAACCGAGATGGGGAGGTAGAGAGCTATCGAGCCGGCAATGGCCACGCCATTCACCTGGAACTGGGTGTAGTGTAGGCGCGACTGGAAGACGGGAGCATAGAGCGAGAATACGACGATGGAGCCTCCGCAGAGGGCGCAGAGGTTGGCGAAGATGAACGAGATGAGCCTGATGGCTTGCTTTTGTTTGCGTCGTCGCCCGTAGTTTCCATCGTCGGATTCCGAAGCCGCGTAGCTTATCGTAGATGCTTGGTCGCTCTCGACGGGTTGCTCGAAGAGGCGTCGGTCTGCATGGGAAGAAGGCGTCGGCATTTTGTCGACGATGGGTTTTCGAAGGGGAAGACGTAGGTTAGGGGAGCATTTCGTAGGGAGGGAAGTTATGAGTGAGAGTGCTCGTAGGTCGTCGAGGTGACTGACTAGATCACGTCAACTCGAGTCAGGCACAGCCAAACCCAAAGCAGGGCGATTGCACGTCATCGCAGGTACGTACCAGGTCACGTGGTGAGATGGCACACTGTACATCGACCTACTACCTTAGCATCTCAAGCTTTTCTTTCAACCCGGGAATTAAGCTGCGCATTTCATGGCCTCGAGAGGTCTGGGTCTCGAACTTGTGCCGGTTCTTCTGTCCCTAACATAGTGGTATATTCTTTCGCCCGCATAAGTGCCTGGTTATATGCACTGTTGATAACACAGTCGTATTCGGTGGAATCTATGGTAGGATCCTTGTGCCTGGTTATATACATCGTTGATGATATGGTAGCGTTCAGTGCGATCGGTAGGATCCTTATGCCTCTAGGTTTCCACGCCGGAAATGCTTGCAGCGAGATAACTAAGATATTTCAAACCTTTGTGTATTCTCCTGGTTGGAAGCGCCTATAATCCCTAACATGCTTCAGTGTCGGAGACTTCGTCAAAGTCAGGACAAGATAATCTCGCCAAGGAAGAAGGAGGACGGCGAGACGAAAGAGTTAATCTTGGAGGTCTCTATCTATCAGTTAGATGGGGAGCACGCGATCGTAGCCTTGGCCAAGTATTGCAGCCGAGAGAGTCTGGATGGTGCCGGGATATGATAATACTGTGTGGGGACCTCTTTATTCCTCATCATATGTATTTTGTGTAATATACCTAGAGTTGACATGGCTTATTTCGCATTAGAAATAGAATTAAGGATGACCTCCCATGTTTTAATACTGCTACATATCCTCTCTATATCCTCTCTAGAATTCCCCTGGTATTGAAATCCCTTGCATTCCATTAACTTCGCAATAGGCTTATATCATGAGAAAATAATTCCATAATAATCGCTTAAATCCAGCAGACTGTGCAATAGATTGTCAAAGTCCCTTATAACGTCTACTCCGCAGTGAAGGTTTAGTGCTTGCTGACCTGGACCGCGACTGCAAGTACCAATCTGGAGGCCCTTCTGGATGTCACTCCCTGAACGCCTCTCGCATTGTCTCCCATCCTCTGAGGTCGCTTCTAGCGGCCTATCATCCCGAGTACTGCTCGCCTCTGGTTTCTCGAGATACTTAGGAGGGCGCCATGTTGCGCATGGTCGAGGCATAGTTCTGCTGGGGAGGTCTGGTTAAAAATGCAAGGGAGGATAAGCTGGCAAGCCAAGCTGCTAAGTTACCCCTTCCATTCCAGAATGCTAGTGAATTACCATCTTGGCAGTGGCATCGATGAATAGCAAGCGGTTATGGTATTGCGATCCCGTTACTTGAGCCCGATGGACATCTCTGGAGAGAAGTTCTAAGCAACCCAGTCGCAGGATATCCCTCTTCGCAATAGTTTGGGTTGCCCTCTTGGGTTAGATGGGTTCTATGTCTTTGCATCCCTAACCCCCTTTTGTCTCGCATCTAGAACATTCATATGAAATCGCAATAGGCACCTTCTCTGCAGTATGCTTATCTACTTAGATAGTAGAAAGTGGGAGCTAGCAAAGAAGGACAAGTACTCCCCAGCTTGCGCACTCCTTTCTTACGGTAGAACTAACCAGATCTCCATGTATCTACCACCTTGCCTGAAGTATACTATAAGTAGAAGTCTCTCTAGGTATCGCAATAGCTATTGACCTGGCCAATGCTTCTATTATAGCATCCTAACCCTATTGCAGGCATGGATAGCATCTCGCGCCCATAGCAATTTGCACCAGGTGCTTTTACCTGTCGGCAAGAGGTAAGATAGTAATGTTACTTGTCTCCAGTCATTTGAGATAACAGAGAAGGGCTACTAATGGTTTTGGGGACATAGGAGGGACGCGCTAAGTCGTGAGCGCCTTGTTCTAGTTCAAGAAGAACGATAGACCACGATATCTCTGCGATAAGGATAGCTGAGGTAATATGAATTAGAGAGAACGTTTCTCTGGGTCATCTCGAATTGATTGGTATCAATTTCAAGCGGGCGCATTCAAATTTTTGCTATCTCATCTCAACACCAAGACAAGGAAACTTGTGATGATTCCGCGGCGGTGTTGCGCATACGACAATCTCGCGACATTATAAGTACAATCTTCCGGTGCTTCCGGCCTCTACGATATACCCGTGGGGCATGGCTGATGTTAGTTTATACCGCATGCACACAGCAAGTTTAATCTTGAAGGTAAAACCCTAATCGACCGCAAATCGAGATCCTTCTTACCGACTTCGGGGCGTGATAATGCTACAGCGGAGCGTCTAGTGGACAGCGGCGGAGGGTAGCGGTGGAGGGCAGCGTTTAGGATAATGGAGAGCGCAGGCAATTGGGGATCGCAATAGTAATGAATATGTACAGGAATGTTTGAATGCTGAAAGTATTATAATCGCAATAGCATGTCCCTCTCCCTAGAAATTCTCTGAGCTTGGAAAGACAGCGACATGGAAAACGATGCCTGGGCCTGGACACAATATCAGAAATAAATGTATATTGCGAGGCAATACCAAGCAATGTCGATAGTCTGCTGCGTGCTAGATACCCGCTTCGCAATAACATAATAAGCTCTAGCTGAAATGTTATTCTAGTGAACATAAAGTTTAGGCTCAACAGACCAGGCTTCTCAACAGGCTTTGCTTGGCTCAACATACACGCCGACAACACAAGGAAACAGGGTAATATAGTTGTTGCTACAATATACTATGCACACAAGACACGAATTGAGCACCCCAACATCGCGCGTACTTCCATCTCCTAAGGATTCTCACTGAACACTGTGTTAAATCCATAGAGTATGACTCAGCCCATGTCCAGCGCGGGGGGGGGGGGGGGGGGGGGGGGGGGGCGCGG
>JAMAKE010000006.1:624880-844146 GCA_023628695.1 Nectriaceae sp. PG4201
GCGAGCCAACTATCGCCGTACCGCGTTCCAGAAACCCGCCGATGATCGGATTCGAATTGCCATTGACACTGATCTGGCATTGATTCGGGAGGACACCATTGACGAGGAACGGCCGTGTCGTGACCCCAATGAGTGGCATAGGCTGGATATTGACGACAGCAATATGTCGTATCCCTTCAAGAATATCAACCAGAGCGAAGTCAACAGGTTTCCCTATGCCCTATTAGAGATCAAGCTCAAGGAAGATAACGGACGCAAGCGCCCTTCGTGGATCGAGGACTTGATGACCTCCCACCTGGTCCACCCAACCCCCCGATTCTCCAAGTTTGTGCACGGAGTCGCGTCTCTCTTCGAGGATCACGTCAATAGTCTGCCCTTCTGGCTCAGTGACCTCGAACAGGATATCCGGAAGGATCCTCAGAAGGCATTCGAGGAAGAGGAGCAGCGTCGAGCTCAGAGGGCAGAGGACGTACAGGCTGTGGGCAGCCTGATAGGGAATAAAACCGGGTCATACAAGCCTACTCAAAGCTCGCCAGCCAGCAAATCTTACCTCGCCGATCGGATGGCAGCTGATTCAAGAGCTCAGTTGTCACAGTCCCTCGGAAATGGGAACGGTAATAGGCAACCCAATGGTGAGGAAGAGGGCGAGGGGAGTTCCCAGCAGCAAGATCGGGAGGAGAGGGGCTACGGTGCCCTATCTTCGGTCATTCCTGGTTTCTCATTGTCTAAATACTCGAGAGCAAAGCGAGCGTCTCTTGCAGAGCTACCAGAAGGCGTGACTAAGCCAACGGAATGGATCAAAAACGCAGGCGAACTCAAGGTTGAGCCAAAGGTGTGGCTCGCTAACGAGCGAACATTCCTAAAGTGGCAGCACATCTGCATTCTCCAAGGTGGCCTAGCAGTAGGTCTGTACACGGCGGCCGGCGAGAACTTCATCGCCTCAGTAATGGGTGTTATTTACATTCTCATCGCCGTCTTTGCCGGTGTTTGGGGCTATGGGATGTTGCGGGTCCGGAGGCAGATGATATTGGAGAGAAGTGGAAAGGACTTTGATAACATGATTGGGCCGATTATCGTCAGCATTTCGTTGATGGTGGCCTTGATCTTGAACTTTTTCTTCCAGGTGAGTGTCTAATTTGTCTGAGGGTCGTGGTTGATAAGTGCTAATGAAGATGCAGTATCGGGCAGCTTTTGGACGGATGCATGATGGTGAGGGCGATGGCAGTGAGACGCTGACGGAAGAGCTCAGGTAAGGAGGATAGGGAAGCATTCAACACCAAGAGATGGAACATAGGAGATAAAGTTGTGTTGGGGAAACTGTGTAGTATGTTCTGTCGGGAACATACGACAGGCGTTGGAGTGAGTGGCTGCATCTATTTAAGCCCATGGGTCGGCGAGGCCAGGTGAGGCAAGAATTTGGGTTTCATATATTCTATATACTTATTATCATAATGGGAGCCCGGTGCATTGCAAGCGCCTATGCCAGATCTGAAATTAGCTTGTGAAGTCGAACATGTTTGGATTGAAGAACGATGTTAGCAATGGCGTGGCGACGCTCGATGTCTGGAATGAAATAGGACCGCTCAAGTTAACTCCATCCGGTCATTTATCACGTACACTGCCTTAGTCTGATCGAATATAGATACTGAGGCAAAATCCTGTGGGTTCATGAGACCGATGATCCCCATGATGCCCAACGAGATTAGATCCTCACTCGAGCTGCAGCTTTACGCATGGCGGTCGGCTCCAGCGTATCAGCGCCCTCGAAAGCATGAAGCTGCTGCACCTCCCAATTTTTGTGGCATCGGAACAGTTCCTTTCTCATGCATATCCCTGCCCTGCATTTTTCAATCCTTTTTCTTTTTCCATTTCTCATTTCCTCCTCCTTTCTCCAATCCCCGGGTCCGAGAATTAACCCGGTCGAGTCAGCGTCGCCGACCTTCGAGGGCGGATCGAACGACTTACATGACCCTGAGATTTCAAGGTAGACTACCTACAGTACTAAGGTAAGGAAGAGTGAGACATTGGAGGTGGTTGGACTCCTTGCCTCGGCTTCTCCAATCTACGCCCTCACTCAGGCTTACTTAGCTTTTGTTATTAATTTTATCGCAGGTTATAATTCATTTACATATCCCCTGCTGGCGCTCGTGCTCCGAAGAGCATTGTGCCACGCCATCGAGGACAAGGTGATTGTTGTACCGCCTCCTCTGCGCCACAGCGCAACACAAGCACAGGCACAGGCACAGGCACAGGTCGGCTGGTCGGGTCCCCCCAGCGCCAGAAATAACTTCAGCCTCGCCTCACGATTGCGCATCCTCAACGCAACAGGCTCAGCACGGGGAAATATAGACCATGTTGAGCTGCGCGCAAGGTTCTAATCTGGGAGTTCTCATCGCCTGCAGCGTTCCATTCTTCTGCTGCATGTCATCATGACGGATCACGCCGATAAGAAGGGGTTCTGGGGTGGTTTGCTGAGGAAGGCTAGTGCGGCGCGGAGAGCGAGTGCGAGTAAGGCGATGGTGCGTTCATCACAGGATCAACGAATAGGTCGGAATGGAGAGGAGAGAAATTGGCTGACTTGGCGCAAAGGGTAAGGACCTCCAGCAGCAGCAGCAACAGCAATCACCACAACAGCATCAGCAACAGCCGCGGAGGGCCAGCGATGGAGATACCATCCAGCTTCGACGGCGCCGGACCATGCCCGAGTCAAGGCCGGCGCCGCCACCACCGAGTGCACGTCGTCGGCCCCGACGACCCTCGGTTGACTACGACCCAACCAAGCCGCATGAGAATGGATACGGAGCCAACGGCCGTGCTGTCCGATTCGAAGGTCCCGGTCTGCTAAGTTCGTGGCCTCCCAGCGGCATGTCCAGCCAGGAGGAGCTCCCGCCACAGCACGCCTTGGAACTGATCGCCCGCGGTGTGCCCTCACACAAGGGCCACAAGCGCGACATCCCTCACGCCGCCGAGGGCTTCTACGCGCTGTACACCACGTCCGTGGGTAATCGCGGCGAGGGGGTGGATGTGGCTAATCTACACGACTCTATGACCCAGTTCATGACCCTAAGGATGCTAGGTCCAGGACATGCTACGTATCCGTGGGAGACACTCGAGCAACCGAGCCGCGCCTTTTACTTTGGGCATATGCCAGGCACGCTTACGTTGAATCAGTGGGCGAGTATGGCGAGTGTGCTACCACCGACGATTGCATTGAGGGATTCCGGGGTGGCGCCTAGGGCGATGAGCCTTGACCATATCTTTGAGCGGTTGCAGGAGCTGCGGTACGGGTTGGAGGATGATGATGAGGATCTACTCTATCGGATTCTCTATAAGAGGATACTAAGAGATCCGGATAAGATTCTCAGTCCACACAAGACGCTGGATAAGCAAATCACCGACTTGATACTGGTCCTCTCACGACCGGAGTGGATCGACTTTACGAATCCGAGGAATCAAGTGGTTACGCGTTTCATCTTCGATACGAGTGAAGCAAATACGGAGCAGTACCACAAATTCTTCCACCAACTACTTCTGAGCCTAGAGCTAGAGATGCGTATTCAATCACATCAGCACGGTGATTGGGCCAAGGAGAAGTTGCTGCATCAGATACCACCAACAATTCAATGGAGTCTTGCGTTGGCGAGGCGTTGGCGAGAGCACGTGCGTGTGGATGATTTTGGGAAGACGCCTGAAGATGGTAAGTACCAGCTCCATCGATCTGTTGAGCGAGAGGAAGAAAGAGCGGATGTGATCTGACGAGTGACAGTCCTGCTGCGATATAAGCTCAAGAAGCGCCAGGTCAAGATGTTGAAGCGGTTTGCACAGATGATGAAGTGGCCAAATCTTGCTGATACGTTGGATAACTTGAAGAGGAAGGACTCGGAGATGGCGCTAGATGATATCAGTTCGGACGCATTTGCCTTCTTCAGTGGGCTTATTCTTCCAGGGGTAAGTTGGGTTCGTGAAAGCGTGTGAGAAGCAGATGTTGACAAGAGCATAGCCAACTTTCCCATTTCTCATCATGAACACTCTCCTAGATCTTGACCCAGATGAGGCTACGGACGACTTGGCACTACTATCACACATTCATCCACATTGCGGCTTCCAATATCGTAATAGCTATACGTACTGGTCTGCAAGCTGCATCGTGGGCAAGGTGCTTGCGCCGACATGCCACTCGGTAGCCGGATGGGTGGGGCCGGCCCGGCCTACGTCGGATTTGGGCCGGTCCCAGATTGCACGGATCCGGAGCCGTCGGCCGAAGCAGCGGATGACACCGGAGGACGTGGAGTCGATGGGCGAGCGATCTGATCCGCTGGGTCCGGCGGCTGAGGTGTTCCCCGTGCATGAGTACAAGTTAGTGACGCCAGCGGTGGATGATCCTGTGGACACTGTACGGGTTGAGCTTCTCAGCCTCAAGGGGACGGATCGGCCGGATGAGACGACCATGACAGTAGGCGGTCCACGGCTATTCGACGCCACGGTGCAGTTCGCCATTGACGGAGTATCGTGGCCGCTACGCCTCATGTACGACGTATCCTTCATAAGCGCATGGCCGTGTTCTGACGGCCCGCACCCGCTATTCTTCGATTACGTCTACGAGTCCATCAAAGTGGACACGATAGTCGGGGTGCGAGACTGGGGCGGCCTGTACGGGGGTCCAGCGACGCATAGCGTGCGGTCGAGTCCCGGGCCGGCGATGATGTGCGGGGGACGTCGGGAGCATCTAATGCACGGCTTCTACGCCACGGGACCGCCAGAGGAGGAGGAAGACGATGATGAGAAGGTGCTTGTGGTGGAAGCGTTTGGGGTGAGGGATAATGAGGTGCTTGCGAGGGCGTGGTGCTCGCATTGGGGATTGAGTGCGGTGGTGGCGGATGTGAGAAGGACATGGTAAGTCCCCCTTCCGTCAGGTGGATTTGCTTGTGTGAGATTGTTTCACGATGCTAACGCGCGCAGCATGGCATGTGCCATTCGAGAGGCGTACGCCGCGACATTGACGGTGGTGATTCTAGTAGAGGGACAAGAATACGAACGTGACGAGTAACGACGGAATGGTAATTGTGTATACATATGAAATGGACATGGATTCGTGTTATGCGATGGGGCATAAAAGTGCCGTGGGATTGTGGAGGTGAGGAACAGCCAGGTGAGGAGGAATGGGATCGTCGGTGAGAGGAAATAACCTGACCTTGAAGGAGGCACTGAGAAGGTGAACGGAGGGGTGAAGGAGGGGGGGCGTCAGGTACCGGGCGGATGCTCGGTAAGGTATTGACTGGGGACCAGGATTTAAGGTGCAGACAGGTGCAGCATTGATCGGTAAGACTAACAAGGGTGTCGTTGCGAGTGAAGCTGTTATCGTGTAAGATGGGGTATTCCGTGCATTAAGCAAAACTCATGACCACAACCACAACTAATACCTCCCACACATCCCTCACGATCCTACCGTTTCTCATCCATCCTACCGTTTTGTAAGGTATGTCTACACCTCCATTGGCCGACGCCATGTCCGAATACACGCGCACCGGCAACGGACTTCCCGGATCTGGAAGCCCGGCGCCCTGGGACGGGACACGAGGCCCGGATGCATCAGATCACGGCAAAGCAGGGATGAGCTCTCTCTCTCACCTCCGCCTGCAGGACGAGTTGTTGAGGAAGCGCCCCTCCACGATTTTTTTCAAGGTCAGATGGACATGTCCAGTTTTTTTTTTGGGTGGTGGTGGTTTTCTCTCCCTCGTCCTGGCTGCGCGCAGAAACGAGGAGGAGCCGCCACGCCCGGCAGCTATCTAAGGCATCTCACGATGGTTGCAGATAGGGCGGGTGTGTGTCGGCGGTGAGCGGCGACGGGCGATCTGACCTTGAGTCGGGGCTCGATCTGGCGTAGTACTCTACTGTACAGTGTTTTTTGCTCTGGGGTATCAGGAAGTTTCCTACGAGTTCGATTGCTGAGGACATAGGGAAGGAAAAAGAGGGATTCGTTAGGATACGTGGATACGTCAGTCAAGAGGTTGATCGGTTGTCGATCTGGATGTGCAGTCTTCGCCAACAGGTTTCGCAAACTGCGGAGTTGGCTCCGAGGAGATGATCGGAGTCTGACAACTGATTCAGTGCGCTCCTCGTTCCGAGAGCGGAGGGTTCGCTTCGATACGATGCCGTGCCTTTCCCTTCCCTACCCTTCCCCTCTGAATATCATGCAGTTACTACTATCGTGAAGCTACTGTACTGTAGGGACTGCCCTCAATCTCTGATAGTCAAGTGCCCCTCCATCCCCTCCCCGTACCTACCTAGGCAGCAACATTTCCCAAGCTTCCCACCCGCCCCTCTCTTCTTGCTCTTCAACCCCAGCGGCGTCACCGGCTGTCACACAGCGGGGCAAGCTCTCGAACGTCTGCTCCCCCCCCCCCTACCGTATCCTACCTTAGCGAGCGGTAGTTTCCAATGGGGCAAGTTCTCGAAGAGTCGCCTCGCAAAGCGGTACAGTAGTTTTCGAATGGGGCAAAAAAAGGACGAATACCTACCCGACCCGACGAAATGTGCCCCAGAAGTCCCTCGAGACGACGGCGCGCCCAATGGCCAATGGTTTTATGCTGCAACCTGGAAACGGCACGTCCAGGGGGGGGGGAAGGCTAGGGGCAGTTAGCGCGCAGCTGCCCCAAGCTCTCTACTGCTTTAGGGGCTCTTCTAGCGTCACACCCCTTCCCTTTTGGCGGGGCAGTGGTGGGGGTTTGTGCATGGACGGCGACGGCGACGGCGTGGACATCCTCCTCTTTTTTGGGTCGACGATCGTTTTCGAGGGGGAGTCGAGGTGTGTACTGTAGTATCTGGGACGGGTTGAGCTGGGCGGGCTGGGCTTTGCTTCTTGCATCTCCTCTCCTCTTTGTTGGGCTGCACGCAACTCAGACACCACCAGACGCACCCGACCTCGACACCCTCACGCCTTTCCCCTCCCGTGGCACCTCCTTCTAGAACCGTCATAGAGTTCAGCGTTGCCTTTGCTTTGCCCGCCAGCGTCGACTGCCCCTTCAGCCACTTGCAGCCATCGCCATGTTTGCATACAATACTAGACCCGTCAAGGCCCTAGAGTGAGTCTCGCATTCTTGTCCTCGTTCTCTTCATCATAACCTTCTTCCTCGTTGACCTGTCCCCCATTGTCTCATTCCTCCCTCTGTCATACACTCGCTAACCAGAACCTTCTTCGCAATGGATAGGCCTCTGAACGTCTTGGTATGAGATAGCCTTTTCAAGCTTCGAGCCACACCGTTGGGATTGAAGCGCCGGTCCCGGGAGCCTATCTTGCTAACATGACACTCTCAGGATCACTACATTGGCGTTGACGTCGGCACTGGCTCTGCCCGCGCCTGTATCATCGACGAGACGGGTGACATCAAGGCATTGGCCTCGGAGAACATCAAGCTATGGCAGCCTGAGTCCGGCTACTACGTATGTCAATCCTTACCTTCCACGGCCCCAATTGGTCCATCCCGAGCCTCACTCGCCTCAATTGACCTCCCGCTGACCCGTCTCTAGGAGCAATCCACCACAGATATTTGGCAGTGCATCTGCGAGTGTGTTCGTCGTGTCGTGAGCGAGTCCACCGTCGAACCCAACACCATTAAGGGCATTGGCTTCGATGCCACCTGCTCCCTTGCCGTCTTCACCCACGATACCGACGAGCCCCAACCCGTGACCGGACCCGACTTCTCAAATGATGGCAACGACCGCAACGTCATCCTGTGGCTCGACCACCGTCCTGTCGAGGAGACGGAAAAGATCAATGCGACCGGCCACAAGCTGCTCAAGTATGTTGGCGGCAAGATGAGCATTGAGATGGAGATGCCCAAGGTTGCTTGGCTCAAGAACCACATGCCCGCAGAGCTTTTTGATCGCTGCAAGTTCTACGACTTGGCCGACGCTCTTACCCACTTGGCTACCGGAAACGAGACTCGCAGCTACTGCAGCGTCGTCTGCAAACAGGGTTACGTCCCTGTTGGTGTTGATGGCAGTGTGAAGGGGTGGCAGGAGGACTTTTACCACGATATCGGCTTGGGCGACCTTGTGAAGGACGACTTCAAGCGAATGGGTGGTGTCAACGGGGTGGTGAGCCTTTTCCTCTCTCTCTACCCACTCTCCTTCTGCATGCTCCGTTCGCACATTCAGATGGATCTTTACTAACGATGCTTTCCTTGTAGAACGGAACATATGTCAGTGCTGGTGAGCCCGTTGGTACTCTAAGCCGACAGGCTGCCTACCAGCTCGGTCTACCCATGGGCATTGCCGTTGGAAGCGGTGTCATCGATGCGTACGCTGGCTGGATCGGAACCGTGGGCGCCAAGGTCGACCTCGGTGACGACGAGCTCAACGCCAACGTTCCCCACAATGATCTCTCTCAGGCCTTCACTCGTCTGGCCGCCGTTGCCGGCACCTCCACTTGCCACTTGGCCATGTCCAAGGAGCCCGTCTTCGTTCCAGGTGTTTGGGGCCCCTACCGAGATGTCCTGCTCCCCGAGTACTGGATGGCTGAGGGTGGTCAATCTGCTACTGGTGAGCTTCTGCGACACATGCTTGACGTTCATCCCGCATACAACGAGACCTGCGCCCTGGCCAAGGCTGAGGACAAGCACATCTACGACTTCCTCAATTCCCACCTCGAGTACCTCGCCGAGAAGCAGAACGCCCCGTCCGTCTCCTACCTCGGTCGCCACTACTTCTTCTATGGCGACCTGTGGGGCAACCGCTCCCCCGTTGCTGACCCCAACATGAAGGGCTGCATGATCGGTTTGGACAGCGATAAGAGCACCGACAACATGGCCTTCTGGTATTATGCCACCATGGAGTTCATTGCCATGCAGACGCGTCAGATCATCGAGCAGATGAACAACGCTGGTCACGAGATTTCCTCCATCTTCATGTCGGGGTCTCAGTGCCAGAATCCAATCCTTATGTCTCTCTTGGCTACCACCTGCAACATGCCTGTACTAATTCCTCGGTACGTTAACGCAGCCGTCGTCCACGGTGCGGCCATGCTGGGTGCCAAGGCGGCGAGTCACTCCAAGGAGGACGGCAGCGAGCCCGAGTCGCTCTGGAGCATCATGGATCGTATGAGCAAGCGTGGTCGACTGGTCGAGCCTAACGCCGATGAGGGTGAGAAGGCACTGCTTGATGCCAAGTACGAGATCTTCCTAGACATGTGCAACACGCAGCAGAAGTACCGCAATCAGGTAGACAAGGCGGTACAGAAGTGGTCGGTCGAGTTTGGCAAATAAGGGGCAGGTCTAGATGGCTCGACGCAGGATATAAGAGACGGGATCAGAAATCCGAGTACATAATCATAATGAGTGCATGTTTTTAGATTAAATGATGGTGAAAAGTCAGGATGGAATCAAATAGAGGAGTTCATGGTCAATCTCGAAAATCGATAAGTGAAAGACGTCCAATATTGAAACAAAAGACCGTTTGAAAGAGCTCAAAGGCAGCAGTGGGGCTTCTCAGCGTTGCCTGGCTGTCTCGCGCTATCGTGATTGGTCCAAGCTCTTCAACCAAACAACCCAGCCTTGCCTTGTCCCAAATTTCTAGACAAGACGCGCCAACCCAGCTCCTAATCAAGCTTTCTTTCTCACGCACAAGCTCACTCTTGCAATCCATCCCCTCATTGCTGGCTTGCTTGCGCTGCCTTTACACGAAACACCATGTCTCTCTTCAGCGGCTCGCTGTTCGGCGGCGGAGCGGCGAACCAGCAGCAGCAACAGCAACAGCAGCCGCAGCAAACCGGTACTGGGGCTGGGTTGTTTGGACAGCCTGCCACGCAACAGCAGCAGCAAACTGGCACGACGGGCACTGGACTTTTCGGACAACCAGCGCAGACGCAGCAAACCGGTACGACGGGAGGGTTGTTCGGAGGGTTGGGTCAACAGAATAAGCCTGCTACGGGCGGACTTGGGCTGTTCGGACAGCAGCAACAACAGCCATCAACGACTCCGACGACAGCTCCAGGAGGAATCTTTGGACAGCAGGCTCCGCAACAACAACAGCAGCAGCAACAGCAGCAAAGGCCCACGTTGGGTTTATTTGGCGCTCCGACCAATGCGCCTGCTACGACTGGCCTGACAGCGCAGAAACCCTCGATATTTGGAACTAGTACCACGACCACGCAACAGCAGCCTCAGTTAAACACGAACTCGCTTCTCTCAGGAAGCACCTTACTAGGCACAAGTCTCTTAGCCAGCCAGTCACAGAATAACCAATCTCAAACACAGTCGCAGCCCGCGGGGGCGTACTTCGACAGTCTCTTCGCCAAAAGCCAAAAGGGCACCGATGGTAAATCAAACATGGAGGATCTCCCAAGCCTCGAGCTGGGACTAGGCGACTTGCGCCATCGATTGAGGAAGCTACAGGCAAAGCCCAACGAGAAGCCCCTTGATGGCAAGGCACATTACCTCCTTGCTGCCTCCGGTGTTGACCCTGGTGTTGCTGCCAAAGATCTTGGCTTGCTAGATGTTCAGGGTGGAAGAGTTGAACGGGCCACGCATGGCTACGCCTCCAGCGAGATCGATGTCGAGACGTACCTATCCAACCTACAAACGAAAACCACGCTCAGCATGATTGCCGATGGCCTCGAGCGATCAGTACGCGACTTTGATAACTTCTTAGAGGACAATGTGACGATGGAGTGGGACGCGCAGCGGAAGCGCATCTACCAGCACTTTGGTATCAAGCCCCGTGAGGAAACAGTCGCGCCTAATCGCGAATCTCAGAGTGCGTTCGGCCGATCCAGCAGGCGCAAGAGCCAGGCGGCAACTGCGCGAGCAGGTCGAAGCAGTATGTTCGGCAAATCAAATCTTCAGCGTTCTGTAATCGGCACTCCGAGCCGGATCGGAGCTCACCAGTCCGACTTCTCAGACGTTGATCGATCCTCCGATACCCCAGGAGCTGTTTCGACAGATGATCGAGTTCTTCGCGAGAGACAAACGAAATTGTCGGAGAAGGTTCGCACTCTCAACCACGCCCGCCTCTTGAGGCGACCCTATCCTATCCTTTCCGAACTGGCAGAGGTGGAACGTAAGTCCCATGAGCCTCACGCTCCTCATGTGGTGGAGGCGTATCTTGCAGTTATGGAAATTGTGGGCGAGAACCCAGACGCCGAGACGACGCTCAACAATGCCACGGCCAAAGAGCGAGAGTTTGCCAGTATGTATCTTGATGAAAATCCCAACTCGGCCAAGTCAGTCGAGATGAGGAAGCGCATCCTAAGCGGAGCGAACCGCTTCCTCGAGAAGCAGTTCCTGCGCGAGGTTGAGTCGCTCATTGCAAAACACCCTCACGAAGCCAAGCTTGGTGGTCTCCCCGATGTTATAAGCAAGATCAAGGCGTACATTCGTTTACGCTCTGCCCGAAAGGACTTGGTGCCCGATAATACAGAGCTCCAGCAGGTCCAAGGCGAGTACGTATGGGCCACTGTATTCTATCTTCTTCGCTCGGGCCATGTTAGCGAGGCGGCCAAGTACGTCAACGACAATAGCAACCAGTTCAGGGGTATCGACAGGACCTTTGCGACATATCTCAACAACTATGCGGCCAGCGAGGACAGGCGAATAACCAACCGGAAGCTTTTGGATAGGTGTACGAACGAGTACATCCAGCGGTCTCGCAACGCGCCCGAGAACTCTATGGATCCCTTCCGGATGGCATGTTACAAGGTTATTGGCCGCATCGAACTGGGCAACCGCAACCTGGAGGGCCTGAATACCGATATCAACGACTGGATCTGGCTGCAGTTCAACCTGGCGAGGGAGGGAGACAAGACCATCGAGATGGCTGGAGACTCGTATGGCCTGCAAGAGTTGCAATCCAGCATCCGAGAGATTGGACTAAAGCACTTCCCCAAAGCCAACTCAGAGGACAACAACGGCAGCTTCGGCATGTTCTTCTACCTACAGGCCCTGTCTGGTATGTTTGAAGATGCGGTGGCCTATCTCTACCCCTTTTCCTACGTGGATGCTGTTCACTTTGGGTTGGCTCTCGAGTTCTACGGCTTATTGCGGCCTAGCGATGCTGTGTCCGCTCCCAATGACCTACGGAGCTATAGCACCAAGAACTTGCCACAGATCAACTTTGGTCGCATGATTGGATACTATACACGGGACTTCAGGGCGGCTGATGTAGTATCGGCCGTAGACTACCTTACCCTGATCTGCCTGAACCAGGACCTTGGTGGCGAGGCGGGTCAACGACACAGCAGCCTTTGCCACGAGGCACTTAGGGAGCTCGTACTTGAGACCCGAGAGTTCAGCAAGTTGATCGGAGACATTCGACCGGACGGCCGACGAATCCGAGGTATCATTGAGGAGCGTGGTCCCCTCATGGGTCTCGATGCTGAGGACGACTTCGTCAACACGGTCACTTTGCAGGCTGCTAGCTTTGCGGATGAGAGCGGACGAACTACTGATTCGGTGTTGCTGTATCACCTAGCAGGCGAATACGATACTGTCGTGGCCATCGTCAGCCGTGCTCTTAGCGAGGCCATCTCTCTCGAGATTGGCGAGGATCCTATGCGGTTGATGCCAGTCAAACCTCGTGCCGATATTCAAGAGGCAGAACAAGGCAGCAGCCTTAGCCTAGCGTCGATTGACGATCCGGTTGAGCTGGCGAAGACGATGATGTCCATGTACGAGAGAGACGCCATGTTCTACAGGAGGATTCAGGATCAGAACAAGGTGGCTTGTCGGGTGCTGCTAGAGATGAGCAGTATCAAGAGCCTCGTCGAGGTTGGACAATGGGCACAATGCCTTGACGTAAGTTTCCACACCCACAATGGTAACCTTCCGCGATAACTAACAATGAAATCTAGAAAATCCGAGGCCTGGAGATCCTCCCATTGGACGCAGCCGGAGATGCGAGCATCATCCGTGCCTACGCATCCAAGTTCTCCGGCCTCTCTCAACCCGTATCCATCAACGTGCCCAATCTCCTTATGTGGACCATCATCTGCTGCGTAAGGCAACGGGAGCAACTCACCAACGGCCAATTCAGCGGCAACGAGGGCACGCGCAAAATGATGGTGGACCAGCTGAAGCAGATGACTCTCGACCTGACGACATACACCAGTCAACTGCGCTACCGTTTCCCGCCGCACTTGCATGAAGCTCTGGCTAGGGCTTCGGCGGAATAAGGAGGCCATGTGGCCCCAGGGGAAATGTTGTTTTGTTTATTTGATGAAGGGGCTTTGAGATGGAAAAAGCATATATTGTGCACTGTGCGGATTAGGGAGATGAAAGGTGCGGTTTTGAAGCGTGATTGGTGGGGAGTGGTACGATCAATAGAACACCTATACCAGTCTTCGCAAATTATCTCGTCTCGTAAAAAGGGCTAGAAGAGAGAAACCTGGCCGGAATGGATTCGCATTAGGTTGGCTGAAATTATGATGGGACAAACTTAGAATGCACAATTTCACCTACATGCCCCTCCTCCATCCGTCCGCCTGACAGGATGGAGACACATGATATTAGCTTCTGCAGGTAATTCTGCACACTGCATGCACGTCACTGGTGAAGATTAAAGGAAAAAGTAAAGAATCGATGATTTGGCGTTCAAGTCGAGATACTTTGATGGAATGTATCTCGACTTGAGGGCACCGTGTGTGATTTCTGGCTTCCAAGGCGCGTTCTAGACTTTGAGGCTGTTGATAAGACATTGACCTGCAGCGCGGGTGGATGCATGCCATACTTGACACTTGTCTTGCAATCGCATGCTGGGGCTCGGTGATGGAGATGCGTGTAAACGTCATGACTGCAATTCTCGTGATGGCCTATTATTGTTGTTTTGGCTGCTTGCGGATCGATCACATGCATATGCGATTCCCATTCCGTCCTCCATGGCTGGTAGAATGAGAGAATGCCCGAGTCATGTGGCCCAAGCTCCATCTCCATGACTCGGTCCCTCCTCTGCAGGCCCTCGCTTTATGATTCAACCCTCCCCATCCCATAGGCTCCACGCAGCAAACCCCCGTTTTTTGCCCCCCTCACCAACCGGAGCTCTGAGCTGAGCTGAGCTGAGCTGCCGCTGCCGCCGCCGTCGTGTTACAGACGGCACGTTCATGGTTGTGCGACACGGAGATTAGGATATTGCGACGGGGGAGACTAGAAGTGGGTGCCACGCGCATGTGCGCTCCGAGAGCCATAGGGAGGCAGGCCGACGGTTCCCTTGCAGACGGATCCGGTGGAGCTCCAGACCCTTCCTTATCTCAGCGACCCGGCACGGCATGGCCCCCGCGCCGGAGGACACTACCCCCGGAGGTCTTGCGGCTCCGAGTCCAGGCGGGGACTCGGTAGGGAGCAGTGGGACGGGCAAGCGGGAGGCCCCGGCTGGGGAGGACGGTGCTGGTAGGAAGAAGAAGAGGACTGGGCCGGGGAGCCGGGGCGTGGCGAATCTGACGCCGGAGCAGTTGGCTAAGAAGCGAGCAAATGGTATGCCTGACTGTGTTCTTTGTCTGGGAGGTGTGGGTGTTACGAGGGAGGGCTGGAGGATGGGGATTGGATATTGGGTTGACGATACAGAGCATGCGGCTGAGTGAGGTTGTGAGCATTGGTTGGTTGGAACCAACTTCACTTTTCTGCCTCTCTCTCTATGCTCCTTTGTCGCCTTCCTGATTACCCCCCAGCCTTCACTACCAACCACCTTGCACCCTCCAAGTCCGCACAAAGAGACCTCTTTCCAACTAACACCCTCCCAGATCGAGAGGCCCAGCGCGCCATTCGCGAGCGGACCAAGAACCAAATCGAAACGCTGGAACGCCGCATCCAGGAACTCACCAGCCAACAGCCCTACCAAGAACTTCAAGCTGTGCTACGCGCCAAAGAGGCTGTTGAGCAGGAGAATGCGGACATTAAGCGACGGTTGGCTGGCATTGTCGCCATGCTGCAGCCGTTGATTGGGCAAGGTGAGCTTTACGTCGGCTGCTCTCATCTCCATTGCATGGAGTGGGAAAGATAGTCTTCCTATAATGCTAACATAGAGACAGCGGGTGTTGAGCAGGCATACATTTCGCCTGCCCAAGCATATGCACCCCCAGTGCAAAATCCTGGCGCCCTGAGTATACATAGCAATAACAACGCTGCTGTCTCTACGCCTGGAAGTACATCCTCGCCGTCAAGCCAAGATCCATCTTCATGGCAACACGGTGGTAGCGGTACTGTTGAAGACCAGGCCAAGAACCAACTCAGTCAGCAACGGCATAAGTTACGGCATGACCTTGAACTTGGCCCAGAACGGCTCGGCCTAGACTTCCTCCTTGATCCGACGCAGCGGGTAGCTCGAATCCAGAATGGACTGAACGGTGCGCAGGATACGGGGCAGTTTCATCATGTTCCTATGAAGCATGACTGGACTGGCGTTCCTTATGATCGGGCTTTGCATGTTAGGGCCAACTCTTGGGGATCGTCGGGGGGTCTGGAACAGCAGCAACCGCAACTTCAACATCAGAATCAACACAACCAACACAATCAACACCGTCATCATCCATCTCTCCGCCCGGCTCCGGACATGTCCACAACTAGCCCCGTTCCAACTCGGTCTGACCATTCCCTCGCCGATTACTCCGCTCCAATTAAGAATTGCGAACCAACTTGCCCACTTGATGCTCTCCTCATCGATTTCCTCGGTGAGCGTCGTCAACGCGCTGCCGAAGGCCTTCCTACACAAGAAGTAGTCGGGCCTCGTTACCCCTCCGTCTCCTCCCTCCTGAACCCCACCAACAGCGCCTACAGCCATCCTCTCTCCAAGGTCTTCACCGACATTCTCGGGACCTTTCCTGACATATCGAACCTTCCGGAGCGCGTTGCTGTGTTATACATCATGTTCCTAGTTATGCGCTGGCAAATCGACCCGTCGCAGGAAAATTACGAACGTCTACCCGACTGGATGACACCCTCGCCTGCACAGCTATATACATCCCATCCAGCATGGATCGACCACGTGCCCTTCCCGAAGATGCGAGATAAGCTGGTCAGGCAGTATAACCCGCAGCAATACCTCTTCGACAACTTCTTTGTACCTTTTACTACTACCCTCTCGCTGTCCTGGCCGTACGAGGATACGGATACGCTCCTGCAGAGTCCGGACAGTGATGAGTTAATGATTAACCCCGTGTTCGAGCGCCATCTGAGGAACTTGGATAATTGGAAATTGGGGGACGCATTTGCAAAGGCGTTTCCGACGTTGGTAGATACGTTTAACCTCGATACAAAAGGGAAACAGCAGTCGTCGCGGTAAAGAAAATGAGGTGGCTGTGGGGATTTTGAACAGACTTATAGGTCGGGCTACATGCGGGATGGACCAGGCATCCTCAGGGGTTGGCGGTGTTTATCATGGGGAGCGTTATTGTTGCAAGAGGTGTACACATATTGGGACGGGTGGGCTTTGAACATGGCGTTGCGGGGGTTATCATGGTGTATTTGGTCTATCTATGTCATTCATGGGTCCTATCTAGGGCGCATAATGCAACTCAATGTCCATTTCAGTTAAGGAGATGTCAGCCAGGGGGGATGTTGGTATTATGTGTGTGTGGGAATTACATCGGCCAAATCTTTCCATTAACCACGTATCCTTTCGCAACACGTCCTCTTGTGCATTCATCAAGCCAGTACAAAGGCCTGACGCAGTGACGTTAACAGACTTGCTCGTTGAGCCCATCCACGGATGCAGGCTAACATGACCGGCCACGCAACGCAGTAGATCTAGGGTACGAGCTACAACATGTCCAAACTATGTCAATGGGCTCTCCTTCAAAGCACACGAAAGCTGGAACTTGTTGAGCACTCTGTTAGGTTTTCTTTCGGGTAGCTCAGCTATAAGGTCCGTTGCAGTGTAAGGCCCCAGCTCTATATTCGACTATGGAGGTTTCTCCATTAACCTTCGAACTTTAGAATCACGTATCCGTAGCTTTGAAGCAAGTAAGCATGCATGTCATGTACCTACAAATCTGTAAAGACAATTTTATCGTGTCTCGATATATAAAATATGTTGCTTTATATCATAATAGTCCCGTTGGTAGTCTGTCGTGGCTACCCTATACCAGCCTACGATTTCTCAACGCTCCATTCCTAGACTCAGGACCTCGTCAACTCGTCAGTAAATAGCGAGCCTTTCGTGTCCTCTAAATAAACCGTTTAGTAGCTTTTAGGGGATGGTAGTAGGAGTTACGTAGTGGGACATCATTTAAAGAGCATCCTGCGAAGACTTTACGAAACTAACCCACAACACCACACGAAGCTCACGAAACCCACTAACATCAGAATCATAATTTAGATTAGAAGTCGCGGTATTGTTTCCAAAACAAAAACCACGAAGTGCCCTACATGCCACGTCAAGTACCAGAGACCTTCAACCGCAGTAACCTCTACAATCTCGGCCACGACACTGCCCTCGTCGACTTGCCCCAGCCAAGCCCACGATCTCAGTCCACGCCTCACACAGCCAGTTCACCAAACACAAACTCGTAATCTAGACGAAGCGGTATCGTATCGTATCTACTGCACTGTGCTGTATCTCCTCCTTTCCAGACCCTTGACCAACCCCTTGAGCGATCGCCAGGACGCGCGTGTGTAGATCAGGGACACAAAAGAGGCCGAAGCAACGTCTTGGCATCGGTGGATGGAAGACAGGGCTAATTAATATAAGCCCCCCCGAGGATCTCGAATCGCATATGCCAAGTTTACAGAAGAGACATTGGGATTACAGCCTCGTCGCTGAGACCGGATTCACCAAAGATAGATCAGCGGCAGAAATTAAGCTTACGAGTTAAGGTCAAAGCCACCGCGAGGATCGCCGTGCAGATTGACGGCCGCCAAGGCGGTGCAACACCGCGTGGCGCTGGAGATGTCGATGTTCGGTGCCAAGGCGGCGGGCTGCAGACGTGGAATGAGACAGTATCAGGGAGAGAGTGCACGGCGAGGCGAGGCGATGCTGGTGATAGAGTACGCGTCGTGTGGATATCTGCTTGGGTGAGACGGGACAGTATCGACAAAGTCGGACCCTTACATGGCAATGCTCGTGTGTAACTCACCTACATATCCATGCCATGTAGTAGGACAGCTTACGACGACGACGACGACGAGCGGGAGCAGTTCGGGGCAAGACATAGAATGTCACGCAGAGAGAAGAAAGGCAAACCGCGCGACTGGGGCGTGCAGCCTCCTCCTCCACAGTCACTATCCACCATCCCCAGACTCAGACTCCAGACTCCAGACTCCTCCACATACCTTGGACCAACAAACGCACGCATAGTCATCCTCATGATGCACGCGCACGCTACAGCACGTCCAACCCCACAAACGACGGCCCATCGGTCAACCGGCATCGCCATGTAGTCTGCGCGATGACACCCCTAGAAACGTACACCAGCATGAAGCCTTCGTATGATCCGTGTGCTCATCATCTCAATAGAGGATACGAGTTGCGCCGGGAAGAGGCATGTCGGGTAAGGTATGACCGAGGTTGAAGTGTTTCAACAACCGGCCTTGTTCGCCTATATATTTCTTGGCACGGGCCGGAGCGATGGAAGACAAGAAAACATGCAATCGCCGTTGCGGTGGTTGGTCAATGCGAAAGCGAAATGGTTGTTGAGCTGGCTGGGACATCAATTGAGGCGTTTAGTTCGCAGAGCATGGACTGCGGCCAAGACCTGGGGTTAGCACAGAAGAGGCGAAGAGGATGAGGCGATGGAGATGGAGATGGAGGTATGTGCTTGGCTTGCATGCACAGGCGGCGGCGCTTATTCTGGACTGACGAACTTCCATGGTGGAATGAATCGGGGCCCGTCTGGAACCTCACGCCTGAGACCTCAGACCTCAGACCTCAGCTCGTAGCCAGTGAGCCACATTTGGATGGAATAGCTCGAGCCGCTATTTCACATCCCGCTTCCTGTACGATACCGAGATAGCCGATTGAGTAATGAGAGCTGTCAAGAACGTAAAGGCGGATAAATTCCTGACCGCTAAAGCGGCTGGATGAGGCCTTTGCGAGCCTGTAAACGAAAATATGGAGTACCACATGGAGTATGGAGTACGTAGCGGTACAAGGCCCATCCCAATATCAGACTCGTGGGATTTTGTATGAGTGAATTATGCAGGGTCCATTACCCAATAGCTGGCTCCAGTTTTAATTCCAGAATGGTCGAACATCGAAGCCTCGCTTTCGAGCTGTTGGCCACTGGGAGCAGGCGGAATCAGACCGCTACATTGGTCGTGGCAAGTCGTCTATCCGCGGATATACGAAGTACTGCGTGGTCGATGCTGGCAGGCAAAGGACCTCGAGTCAAGCCCAATCCGTGCTGAGAAGCCTGTCGCGGGCGCTACGCCATACAGTATCCGTAACCGTTTAAAAGTAATGCGACGTAAAAGGAAACCCACCGGCTGAAAATTCGCTAGCCCGGTGTGATTGCGCCGCCTCGCCTGTCGTCGGCAGCCATCCAAGCTCACGCTCAACAGTCGAGGCCGGCCGACGGACACGGGGCTCGTGCTGATACTGGACCTGGTGTTGAAGCGAACGGGCTGGTTTCAGGTACGGAGGGGACGGGCGTGATAATGTCACGCATCCAGCTCCGACTCCGTTTTTCATCCCAAAGCCCAATTGGTAGTTGAAAAGAGAGGTTTGTTGGCCCGCCGAAACCTCAATTCGATTTCATTGGGCCAGCGGTCCATAATTGGAGGATGGGTCGGGAATGACGGCACGGATAGATAGGGATAGATAGATCTGGGAGAGCGCCAGGGACTCGACCGGGACAGCCAGAGCCTCATTACCGGGTGCCGAGATGGGAGATGCGGTGCGGTCAATGCCCATTCAATCAGCAAGTGATAACGAGTGGGTTGTCATCAAACTCGTCCGACACGTAAAAGAAAACAAAACGTGCTAGCTAGAAGGTAATGTCCGACAAGCGACAGGCGTCGGCCGGCACTAGGCCGGCACTGTTTGCGGGCGAGAAGAAGGGGTTCTCTCTATTAGGCCCGGGCTTGCTGGAGTTGTAGTGGAAGGACCGGGGAACGGCCAGTGACGGCGTGCAGTATCAGCGGCAGCGTCGTTTGAGTTGGAAAAAAAAATTGAAGACAAGACAAGTGGACATGGAAATCCGTAAACTGGAGCCTGCGATGGGTCCTGGTCCATCCCTATCGAGCTGGTGGATTCTGATGATGGTGGATCAACCGATGGTCGCATCGCTGGCGCGAGACGGCGGCAGTCCCAAATTTGGGGGCCTGTTGCTGGGGGGCTAGAGTTGTTTGTTTGTTTCGATGATATCAGTCAAGTAAAGGTACCCCGTTAAGGTATCATGCGCTACTGTGTCAACTGAGATGAGGCGAGGGCAAACGACGAACAACCTGGAAGAGACGAGGATCAGTAACCGGGTAGGCAGGTGAGAGAAACCACCGCTCGTCTCGTCGTCTATTGGTGTTGTCCCGACTTCACACGTACCATAGGGTAAGCAAGTCATGCAAACAATTCCATAAAAGTGAGTCCTGGCAAAGCGGCAGACGAATGCCGAGCATGGTCGCGTGCGAGCGAAATCAACTGCGTCGGCTCCGATGGAACGTTTGGCAGGCTGGTTGTAAATCCCTGCATTCGGATTTGCGACCCCGTCCATGGTTGGTGGAGGATGTAGAGGGACGTTGGAGTACCTACCCCAGCCCATTGCAGCTGTAGCTGTAGTTGTAGCTTATTGTTCTTGGAGAGTTAGTTTTCTTATGCTTCTTACTTACTTGTAATCAACCCATTGATCAGTGCCATTGTACTGAATGGTCGCCACAGGCAACAGAGTGAGCAATGACCTTCGCAAGCAAGCCAGGTCTAGACCCCCATGGCCCTGCTGGGTTTGCGAGCCTAGGGCCCTTGAAGTATGACGTCGTATCTGTAATTTTCAGACATGACCTCTGACTCCAACTGTCATGAACCACTGCTGCCCAGCTGGGTTCATGTTAGTAGGACCGCACAGATATCACAGCCTCAAGATCCTATCTTGTTCGTATCCGTCTCCAAAGCTGGCTCTTCTCCTCTAGGCGAGTCCGCGACAATGGCTGATAATGACGCTGATGACGATGCTCCATGGCGCGGCTATTCCCCCAGACTTGACTTGTCGCCCCCCGTCGGTCTGACAAAGAAGATGGCTGGACGGACCCTGGCCTGAGTTACATGGTATTGTCGAAGTGTAGAACCTAGAACCTGACAGTCGCCCAAAATTAACACCTCACCCCCGCAATCTTGAATCACGTACAGGTGAAGTTAGCCACTGCCAAGAGGAAAAGGTGCCTTGCGATTCGGCTAGTGCAGTCATAAGTGCCTCATGTTGGAGATCTGTGATAGGTATCCCTGGGGATGGTGGTGGTGGTGGAGGAAGAGGATGAGACTCAAGCGCTTGTTTTCGTATCGTGCCATCTTACATCGCACCCAGCGACCCAGAAAATATCTGGGCGGCAGGCAGCGACGCAGAATATCGTGTACATTCGCTGTACTCCAGAAAGGATGTGCAAGGTTCTCAATGCTTATGGTTTGATGGATCATGGATCATTCGAAGGGTCCAGAAAACACCACAAAATTACAAGCATTCATCGTCGATCAATCATCGCCGAGCTCTCTGTCTGCAGGACCGCCAATTCCCGCATCATCGCAGCCAATCCCCTCACGTTGTTTCATTCTCCAATTCTTGAAGCACCACCAACAAGCGCAGCATGCCCGCAGGCGGTGTTTAACCCCCATCAATTTAGCGATTTAGCCCCAGCGCCTCCCGGGCGACCCCGGATCCGCCGCCGGGTCTTTTTAGATGGTTGATGGGGAAAGCAGGGCCGGACGGACCAGCTGAAGAAATGCCTCGTCCACTTTGCTGCATATTGTGCATGCACTCCAGAGGAGCGATAACGTCCGAAGCATGGGGCCAGAACCACGCATGGGCAGGCGTGCATTTGGGTGCAGGACTCTGTACATAGTAGGTAGTCGCAAGATGCAGATTGCAGTTGCAAGCCGTCCATTCCTAGGGATTCGATGGCCCCATCAGCTAGGGCTCGCTCCAACAAAGAGCTCCAAGGGCTCCACGAACGATGTGCGCGATGCAAATGGCCAAGCTCATCTGACCCGGCTCGGTCGGTCGAGAGTGGACACGACAAATTGCGAGATGCGAGGTTTTCCACCTCACAGTGGTTTTCTATCTGCCTCCTTTCGGGTCTTATTTTGGCCTTGTCCAGTGTGGAACAAGACATCCCGCCGAATGACCATCGGTGGCGGATCTCGGATTGAGTGAAATAACGTGCGGGCGTGGCAGTTGACAACGGGAATGATACTAACAGGCTCGGGAAATAAACCTCAAACCTCAGACCTCAGACCTTAGACCTAATATCTCAAACCAGCCGGTGGCCGGGAACGATTCAGGTACCTGACCGCCGCCTCCACCTCCAGGGAGCCGGCAACAAGCCCCAAAATGAAGGTCACACGTAGTTAGCTCCTTGATACATCTTCAAAAGTGGGTGAACAGTATCGTATCGTAGGTGTACGATGTAGTTCACCTTGTCTCCAGTCTTAATAGGGCGGACCCTTAGGAACCCATTAGGGTCGATGAAACGAAGAAAGACCGGTCTTTTCTTGGCTTCTGTTGCACCAAAGCCAACTAGACTACGTCGGATTGTCACAGTTACATTCCCTCTTACTGGATGTTTTACTCGCTGTTTCATTGGCACTGGTTTAAAAAAACTTCTTCCTCCCCCAATGCTCCCCCCACGGCGAGGCCGATGAGACATGGTGAGAAGGCCAAGAACAAGGGCGACGATGAGGACGATCTCGGTCAGGCACCGCCATTGGTCGAATGTCTCACCTTGCCGGGGAGGGATCGTGGGCACAATTCCAATGACGTAGTGTAAGCTAGGTGCTGTTGGTGCGGTCAAAGTTGTTTCCGGCAACTCTGGGGCATGACAGGGTACAACTCCTGGGCTGGTCAATCGGGGTTCACGACCTGAGTCTATTGCCATCGTCACGAAGGAGAGATGCCGCAAGCCGCGGACGAAGCTCGGTGTGGACCGCAAAAGCGGACGGCGAGGTGAGGCGAACGAGCGAGTTGAGGCGAAATTGGCGACCGGCTTCCAGAAGAATTCCAAGTGGCCCTTCTCCGTGCCGTCCGGCGAAGAAAAAAAAAGACGCGCGAAACTGACCAGAGGAGAAAAGCGGCGACGCGGCTGTCGCTGTCACTGGCTCTGGCGCTGGCGTTGGCGCTGGCGCTCTTGTTGTTGGAGCTCTCTATCCGTATTGTCCGCATTCTCCCGCAGCTTGGATCGTACATTAAGGGACATCCCATGTTGTACAACCTCTCTCTAGCGCGCCCCCCGGTGCGTTGCTGATTGTTGATGCAGCAGAGGATGCAGAGGATGCAGAGGATGCAAAACTGGGAGCACTCTCGTTTGCCTCGGCCACGATGGATGATGGGGTGTGTGAAGGGGCCAATGTGCTCATGATAGCAAAGTGAAGGGGTGAAAAAAAGCCAAGCCAGTCCAGGCCAGCCCAGGCCGAGTCCGACAAGGCACGAAAGCTTGTTGAAAGTCTCTGGCGATTCCGTGCTCCAAAACTGCAAGTTCGCAACCCTCTCCGGAGGGCGCGGCCGGACTGTGCGCAATACAGTGCGCGACTTACCCAGCCAGGCATGGTTCCAGTTCAATTCGACAGCTGCCGATAAGGCGATTGGATAGTCTCCATTGAACGGCATCTCCACGGCCAGTCAGGGCCCAGAATCTGCATCCGGCCAAGGCCAACAGGGGAAGGGACTTGTTGATCAGAAGGGAAGCTAGGGAGGCCAGCGAGCCAGGGAGCTCTTACAGCACAGGGGACCGGCGGTAACCTGGAACCCTTCGTCATAGTGGCCGCTGCCCCCGGACGAGGGAGACGAGGGATAAAAAAAAAAAACCGAAAAAGCTTGTCGTTTGCGCCGCAGAGATGACGATGTCCGCGGCATTGAGACACGGCAGAGCCAGTTTTCCGGTGTCTGGGACATGGATAACTTACATTGGAATAACCTTACAATATTCGTGTTCAGGATGAACCCAATTGATCAGGTTTGATCGGCAAGAAACACGTTGCGCAATCGCCATGAGGCAGTAATCAATCAACCTTAACGTGCAAGAAAAAAAAAGTTACGGCTGCATGTGCGTCTGCGTGTAAGTTAAGTTGGCATATTCGCCGACATCCATTGGATCGGCTTGGCTTAATTGGGTGGACAGGTGTGCATCACTGGAGCTGTTCACAAGGAAATAAGCTCCGGCGAGAAGATCAGGAACGAAACGAGAGCCGGGCGATACCGTAGCTTCTGATGTAGCTTCTGATACTGTGCTTGTGCCTCCAGCTGACCGAGGAAAACCCTCACGATGGATTGGGGGGATGATGATGGTCATTACCTGAGGTCGGCGCTTCCTATCAGCGACTTGCCGACTGCCCCAAACGAACCAGCGAGTCGCGCTTTCGCTGACCGCCGGGGCTGGGCAACCCAGTGTCGTCATCTCTCGTCGGCCATGACCATCCTTCCCAGAGATAGAATGAGCATGGGGAAGGCCGAAAATGCCTCAGCGACGAGGGACCCTGTACAGTGTGCCGGTGGTTGCGAGCACAGGACAGCCACTGGACAGGCCACAGCACATATTGACAGCGCAGGGCAAGAAAGACGCTGGGATAAGGCTAGCAATGAGCAGCAGCACGACCGTCAGACAGGACCGAGCTCTTCCTTCTTGCCAAGTTTCGAGGGCGGGATGCGACGGGATTCGGGAGATGCACAGTGCAGCACAGAAACCTCGCAACGGGTGCTGGACTCAAACACCTCATAGCGAGGTATCACCGACCATATTGAGGAGGGTGGGTTCCAAGTGTCCGTCAATCCCTTCGGCGTCGACGCCATTTCAGTAAACGAGCATCAATCCTCGCTCGCTCCTCTGATGAGGGCGGGTTTGGCGGACGTCCATCCATCGAGTGGGGGGCAAGGGGAATTTGCTGTTGGGTCTTGTTTGACTCCTGGGAGACTTGGCTCTTTGGCCGTTTCCAGGCGTGTGTTTCTAGTGTTTACTTCGTACCGCACCCTCCTCCGTGAACACAACCCATATGGACCCTCCTCCACTGCGTGCGAGATTACCGTCTTGTTTCCATTCCCCACGCTGAGAGGCGCCACCCACGAGTCTGCTACCGCGCACTGTGGACGGTGCGCAACACTTGCATTGGAGTCATGGAGACAGGGACATGGCCTCGACGTGGGTACGTTCCTCCCTGGTCGGCCCCATTGCAGATGCAGTGACCGACGCCCATCCACCACACCCGTGGTCCAGCCGACGCTACCGGGTGCGGGTACGTACAGTAGGTACATACGCCGGAGAGCTCTTTCTGGCGTGCCCTTTTGTTGTTGATGTTTTTGGTTGCTACTGTGGTGGTTGTGGTTGTCGTCGTCTGGTCTCAGATTCGGATGTGGTTGCTGCTTTGGGTGTCAGCTTCTGATAGCCTCTGTAGCTGCTACTTTAGCTACGAGAGAATTTGCTCATTGAGGGGAGAGAGGCAGGTGAGCTTGTCTATACTTGTACCATTGGTAAACAAAAGAGCGTGAAAGTGACGATACCTTGCCGTATCAGTACCTCGATGATGCTTCCGCTGTATTCTAGCCCATGTTGTGACAGACTGGACTCCTCCAAGATTACCCTGGGCCGTGGCGCCCCAGTCCAATTCGTACGGTAGCCGCGGTCGTCGATTCGCCAATTGCCCAGGTCGACCGGTACCTGGTCTCAGGTACTCCGTACCTTGCCGTACCGGGGGACCCGTTCTACTAGGCTGCCAGGCCCATCAGGCCCGAGTAGGTTCGCACGGGGCTCGGCAAGCTTGGCAAGGTTTGCCAGTTGTGCGGGAATCAAGGTGCTCCATTGCATCCCCAGCCCAAATCCATTGAAATAGAAGCTTTCTCCCCCATCTCCGATTGAACTCTCTCCTCCCCTTTCCTTCTCCCTCACCCACGAATGCTTCAGTTATAAGCGTCCTACCTTCGTGTGGTGCTTGCACTTCCCCTCCCCACTCCCCTCTTCTTCCTTCTTGCAACTGTCCTGCTTCTGCAAACAACCTACCCACTGCAGCATCGCTTTATATTTTCTTGCTGCACACGGCCGCGGTCCCTAGAATCGTCTCTTTCACCTACACGCTATCGCGCTCTACCCTCTCTACACTTCAGCCATGGCCGAAGAGAAGGTCGCCGGCGCTCCGGCGCTGGACACCAACATCGAATCTGGCGGCTTCGACGAGAAGCGAGGACAGCACCCTCCCCAGGGTGTCCCTCCCCCCAAACAGCCCGTCGCCGCTGATGACGAGGAGGACGAGGACATGGATGCCCTGATTGAGGATCTCGAGTCCGAGGATGGTCACCAGGTCGAGGAGGAAGAGGAAACTCAGCCCGGAGGTGGACGTGTCGTCCCCGAGGACATGCTCCAGACCGACAGCCGCGTTGGTCTGACTGAGGCCGAAGTCCTCGTTCGCCGTCGCAAGTACGGTCTCAACCAGATGAAGGAGGAGAAGGAGAACCTGATTCTCAAGTTCTTCTCTTACTTCGTTGGTCCTATCCAGTTCGTCATGGAGGTGAGTAACCAGCACTATCTGATGCCCAATTCCCCATCCGCGACCGCCCTCGCACTTCGCTCTTATCACACCCTCCCCAACCCGGCTTGGTGCGGCTCCCAATTGCACGGCGTCGCTTATGCATCGCCGTGCTATGATTGCTCGCTCGCCCCGGCTTTAGCACCAAAGCACCCAATTTTTCACGTCAGAGTTGCGCGGTTTTGGGGCAGATTACCAGCTCCACCCGAGTTCCACACAAGCTCTGGTGGGTGGGTCAATCGGCGCTCCATGCTTGGCTGATCCATGTGGAGCCCGATCCAATCCGCCAGCTGGCTGCCCCACTGCTCCGAAACTCTGCACATTCTCTCAATCTTGGTCTGGCCGCAAATCGCCGCAAACCTTGCGCCCCGATGAGCGGGCTGATTACACTCCATTGCTCGCGACCTCGTCTGTTATGCTGGGAAATTAGGATTTGTTGAGCTAACTCGATTGCTTTTTAGGCTGCTGCCGTCTTGGCTGCCGGTCTCGAGGATTGGGTCGATTTCGGTGTCATTTGCGCCCTGCTCCTGCTCAACGCCTGTGTCGGTTTCATTCAGGAATTCCAGGCTGGTTCTATTGTCGATGAACTCAAGAAGACTCTTGCTCTCAAGGCTGTCGTCCTCCGTGACGGTACCCTGAAGGAGATTGAGGCCCCTGAGGTCGTTCCCGGTGATATCCTCCAGATCGAGGAGGTGAGTTCATTATACGCCGATTGCTTGAAGCGATAACTGACATGCAACAGGGTACTATCATTCCCGCTGATGGCCGCATTGTCACAGAAGATGCTTTCCTCCAGATTGATCAGTCCGCCATCACTGGTGAGTCTCTCGCCGTCGACAAGCACCGGGGCGACAACTGCTACGCTTCTTCCGCCGTCAAGCGTGGTGAGGCCTTCATGGTCGTCACCTCCACTGGTGACAACACCTTCGTCGGTCGCGCTGCCGCCCTTGTCTCCCAGGGCGCCGGTGGTACTGGTCACTTCACTGAGGTTCTCAACGGCATTGGTACCATTCTGCTCGTCCTCGTCATTCTTACCCTCCTGATCGTCTGGGTTTCTTCCTTCTACCGCTCCAACGGAATTGTCGAAATCCTCCGATTCACCCTCGCCATCACCATTGTCGGTGTCCCCGTCGGTCTTCCCGCTGTCGTCACCACCACCATGGCTGTCGGTGCTGCCTACCTCGCCAAGAAGCAGGCTATTGTCCAGAAGCTCAGCGCTATCGAGTCCCTCGCTGGTGTTGAGATTCTCTGCTCTGACAAGACTGGTACTCTGACCAAGAACAAGCTCTCTCTCGCTGAGCCTTACACCGTCGAGGGTGTTGAGCCTGATGACCTGATGCTTACTGCTTGTTTGGCTGCCTCCCGCAAGAAGAAGGGTATTGATGCCATCGACAAGGCTTTCCTCAAGGCTCTTAAGTTCTACCCCCGCGCCAAGTCCGTTCTCTCCAAGTACAAGGTTATCGATTTCCACCCCTTCGACCCCGTCTCCAAGAAGGTTCAGGCCCTCGTTGAGTCTCCTCAGGGCGAGCGTATCATCTGTGTCAAGGGTGCCCCTCTCTTCGTTCTCAAGACCGTCGAGGAGGACCACCCCATCCCCGATGATGTTGACAAGGCCTACAAGAACTGTGTCGCCGAGTTCGCTACCCGTGGTTTCCGATCTCTCGGTGTTGCTCGCAAGCGTGGTGAGGGTGCCTGGGAGATTCTCGGTATCATGCCCTGCTCTGACCCTCCTCGTCACGACACCCACCGCACCATCAATGAGGCCAAGAACCTGGGTCTGTCTATCAAGATGTTGACTGGTGACGCCGTCGGTATTGCCCGTGAGACTTCCCGACAGCTCGGTCTCGGTACCAACGTCTACAACGCTGAGCGTCTTGGTCTTGGCGGCGGTGGTGACATGCCCGGTTCCGAGGTTTACGATTTCGTCGAGGCCGCCGATGGTTTCGCTGAGGTCTTCCCCCAGCACAAGTACAACGTCGTAGAGATTCTCCAGCAGCGTGGTTACCTCGTTGCTATGACTGGTGACGGTGTCAACGATGCTCCCTCTCTGAAGAAGGCCGATACTGGGTAAGCTCCCCCTCCACCCCGAAAACTTTGGAAGGTGCTAACAACGCGAAGGATTGCTGTGGAGGGTGCAAGCGACGCCGCGAGATCCGCCGCCGACATTGTCTTCCTAGCTCCGGGTCTCAGCGCGATCATTGACGCTCTCAAGACTTCTCGCCAGATTTTCCACCGAATGTACGCCTACGTTGTCTACCGTATCGCTCTGTCTTTGCATATGGAGATCTTCCTGGGTCTCTGGATTGCTATTCTGAACAAGTCTCTTAACATTGAGCTGGTCGTCTTCATTGGTACGTTGAAAAACTCAAATGTCGACTTATTTTGAAAAATCCTAACCTGAGATAGCCATTTTTGCCGATATCGCCACCTTGGCCATTGCCTACGACAACGCCCCCTACTCCCAGACTCCTGTCAAGTGGAACCTTCCCAAGCTCTGGGGAATGTCTGTCCTTCTCGGTGTCGTCCTGGCTGTCGGTACCTGGATTGCCCTTACCACCATGTACGCTGGTGGCAAGAACGGTGGTATTGTCCAAAACTTCGGTAACATCGACGCTGTTCTCTTCCTCGAGATCTCTCTCACTGAGAACTGGCTGATCTTCGTCACCCGTGCCAACGGTCCCTTCTGGTCATCTATCCCCTCGTGGCAGCTCAGCGGTGCCATCCTGATTGTCGACATCATTGCCACCCTCTTCTGTATCTTCGGTTGGTTCGTTGATGGACACACCAGCATTGTCGCCGTTGTCCGTATCTGGATTTTCTCCTTCGGTATCTTCGCTATCATGGGTGGTCTGTACTACTTCATGCAGGGAAGCACTGGCTTCGACAACTTGATGCACGGAAAGTCTCCCAAGCAGAACCAGAAGCAGCGATCTCTGGAGGACTTTGGTATGTTTTCTTTCACGCTTACAATGATATTTGATTCAATTGCTAACTTCTGTTTCAGTCGTGTCTCTCCAGCGTGTCTCTACCCAGCACGAGAAGTCGCAGTAAATATAGATGGTACATATTCCGGAGCCCCATCAGCCGGACTTTCACCTTCACTTTGTCTAAATTTGCACTGTACGGCTCATTACCGAGTACCGACACTTCTGGAGTGGATAAGGAGGACCCTTTTCATACCCCTAGAGATGGTCTTCTAGACAACTAATGAATAAAAGTAAAAATAAATAATCGTTCCGTGCTGTGATACTAGATTTCGTAGATGCTACTGCAATTGGCACCCCGACATGAATTATGTCCATGAAATGCTATGAGGCGGTAGGTATCACTAATCTTTCCAGCCTTACGGTAAATCACGTGCTTCAGAGGTCCCATATTTAACTTCTGACATTCTCTGGGCATGAGCCATATGTTGAATTTAATCAATAATCCTCTAACCTGTCCACGGCACCCCTGAAGGGGCATAACACCCTTGAATGAGACGATGATTGGACAATGGCTTACCCATCAGCCCAATTCATGTCCGGTTGATTCTTTCCCTGGCCGCCATCGGTCTGTTAGCTGAAACTCATCCAAACACTCTATAAACCACCATTCAGGATGAATCGAGAGATCCCAGGCTACTACTTCGGTAATCTGCCAATGTCCATTGAGATCCAGCAACTTTCTAATTATAGTACAAGACCCTGAGAAGAAGAAGTATTTTAAGATCGAGAAGTCGCATACAGCACCGACGACGGCAGCATGGTCGTCTGATGCAGTTAAGCGGCGAAAAATCCAGGATACTGCCAGCCAAGCGGATCGCCGACGGGCACATTTGGTGAGAAACCATATCAAACGGCATGTCCTTGGGCGAGATGTTGTTTCGTCTGGCCTTTTAAATCGAGAACTTGGGTTGGGATGTATAGCGGAGCGTGAGCGTGGTAGGATTGAGAATGGAGACTTTGTCGCTGAGGCATGGACGAAGGGAGTTGTGGCCAAGGGAAGCATTCCCTTCGTGCCAAGCTTTGCGAGGTCGAGGTTTGCGAATATGCCGTGCTTCTATATTGGTGCTGAGGATACTAAGACAGGCTTGGGCGTTGCCTACGCGAGTAAGTTCTCCCTTCGTGTTACGGAGTGAAGTTCGCTGACAGTCTGCTTGTAGCTTTGGATGAAGAAACATTGGTGGGCAGCTATATCCCTACAGATAGCAACGAAAGGTATAAATTTCCCCAGCACCTACAAATATCGTTATCTAACTGGCCATAGGGTTCATTTCACCCGAGATGCGCCCAATATATATGGGACAAGTCTGTCGTTCCGCACCGAGATGATTCGGTGTCCGCAAATGTCATCCATTAAATACCATCGTCCCTCGCACAAGATCCTCTTGACCTCTCGTGAGCCCGACCACAGTTGCGGGTTGTATTTCTTCTCACCGCCGTGTTCTGAGGCGGGTAGTGACCGACCTCACTGGCTGCTTGGCGATAGTATGTTATGAATTCCCTGAACCTGTGCCGTGGACTAACGCCCAGAAGCGAATCACTACCAGCGTCTGTCAATTCGACATGGTCTCCAAGATGAATGGCTTGTGCACGGAGCTACCCCTGCTCCAGCATCCTCAGATCTCATCTGTATTATGGGAACTAACGGTGGCATTTTGAGAGTCCACTCCAACGAGACTATGACTTGGGTTGCGTCCAAGCCCAAAGGCATGCATTCCCCACAGGAAATCTTCACTCAGGACTTCCAGCAAGATAACCACAACGTGGTTATCGCTGGCGGCCGCCAACCCCGGCTCTGGACGACAGACCTCCGTGCCCCGGAGAAGGAGTGGAAGTACACAAAACACGCGAGCTCCATCGCCCATCTCCAAAGCATCAACCCCCATCAGATCCTTGTCTCTGGACTGCAGAACACTATGTCTCTCTATGACATGCGCTTCTTCGGACGGAGGCCGAACGGCATCAAACCACTCTTCAACTTCCCTGACCACCGCAACGATGCCCACTTTCAAATTGGCTGGGATGTAAGCCCACAACTCAATGTCGTTGCTGCCGCTCAGGACAATGGCACTGTCAAGCTCTTCTCATTGAACACCGGGCGAAGACTACGCAATCCTAGCGTGGATGATATTCACACTGATAGTCCCATTAAGGCGCTGATGTTCCAGAAGATGCCCCACGAGAGGATGCCAAGTTTATTTATCGGCGAGGGGCCTTCGTTAAGGAAGTTCTCTTTTGGGGCCTTGGGGTTGGAGGATGAAGCTTAAGATTTGGGAGTATTAATGGGACTGATGTCTGGACTCAGCTACCTTGATATTTATTCATGATTTCACGAAGTTAAGACTTGCACGGATAACATATGCAATTTATTATCGATTAGCCTCTCTGAAATGATATGTCCTTTCCCATGTTACTCATAAAGAGCTAGAGTATTCTCAGTGATATTCTTTTCTAGTCAGAAGACCCTCCAAAGGTGGATAACTATATAGAGCATCTACCCATAAGACAACAAGACTACTTAACTATTGGGAATTCATCTTGCGTGTCGGCCCCTGCAAGCTCCTCATACATTGCCAAGCGATTCCACGTTAGAATCAGGGTAAAACTTCTTGACTGGTTCTTAATATTCCCATAGATTGGTATAATTTCATTGGCCACCGCCTGACCCTTGTATTGTCCACGTACTCCGTGAGGAATTTCAAAGGGTTACGAGTCTGCGGAATCTCGTAAAAATAGGCTTTTTTTCATTCTCAAGTACTTCTTCGTCCTAGTGCTACCGGTTTGTCTTTCTGGATAGTCCTAAAGGGACGTGACTGATTTACTCTCCATCTTAATCCTTTGGCACTGCAAACCAAATTATACATTTGCAAAGGTTTAGTTAAGGGGTTGCTTTAGGGATTACCTCAACTTTACGGACTGTTAGGCGTAAACGAATTCTTCATTAAATTGTATATAGTTTCGCGAGCGAGCACTGAGGTAATTTTGGAGTGTAAGGAGACCAAATACGCGTAGACCACGTTCGAGGGCTCTTTCTTCATTGGAATAATCACAGGCGAACAGCGAAGGAGCTCGGCCAAGACTTCATAATCCTCGTCTCACTTTCGTTCTTTCCATGTTTATTCAAATTTCTCACGACTTAGTAACTTCCCTGTCCATTATCAGGCACTTACACCATTGACCAGCGCAACAACACGCGAACGAAAGTATTAACAATAGCATTAAAATCCATGGAATCCTCCTCTGAGTCGTCCCAACACGCCTCTCCTCCCGCACGGAGATACCAATGCGAAGCTCCAGATTGCACCAGGACTTTCTCCAATTGTGACAGCGCAGTTCGACATCTCAGAATAGCGCACAGGTTGTCTCCGACCGCCAGAGTGCCACGGGGAAGAATGCCCCCCACGTCGGTGTCAATATTGCCAACGCCGGTTCGCAACCAGGAAGTCTACCCGAAGCCATGAGTATCGATTGCATGAAAGGCCAGTCACCTGTCCACTTTCGTTGTGCGCGAGAAGATTCCCCACCAGCACGAATGCGAAGATTCATGCTCAGAGGTTTTATCAGCCTTCCATTCGCGCTCCAGTTCGTGTAGATAACATTTATGGAAAGGGACGAGGAGGTGGAGTCAGAATCGTAGGAGGCAAGGCAGCACTACTCTCCCCAGCTCAGACGACCAACATCAAGAAGCGAAAGCGCACCGAGAGCGACTTCGATGAAGGCCAGAAGAACCAGGCCGTGGCTGCCACATTTATAAATGTCCATAAACAAGTGACCAGCGACGATGGCGGAGGGTCAAATACCAGCGAGTCGAGCCTATCAACGTCTGATAATGCCCCAACCGAGGAGTCTAGAGACGAGGCCTTGAGAGACTATGCCTCGAGAGACTCTTCCTAACTTCCCAATCACCAAACCCCTGTTCTTGGACTTCAGGCCAGGATTTGATGGTAGGGAGGTTAGGTATGATTCGGTGTTGACCAGGTTGACTAGCACTCAAATGTTCTGATGTGTTGATTTGGGGGTTGAAACAGATGGAGAGCATAACCTCCAGTCGCAGAAAGACGCAAGTGTTAGGGTTTCGACTGGCATTGGAATTGTCTGTATGCGTAAAACATCAGAGACTAGGGATTAAGAAGTAATTTACATGTTTTGCTCAAGGAGTAGTGTACGCGTACCCTTCTAAACTATCTTATTTGACCATTTTCACACTACCCAGTTAGATTAAAGTGACAAGAGGCGCTCTACGAAAATTACCATTGCACTACGTAACATCAAAGCAGCATTGTAGATTGTGAAGTTCCAGTATCCTCTTGTTAACGTTTGAATGTCACAGAAAACCTTGCATCTTAACAGTGAAAGTATTATCTCCTTTAACTCACCACCCTATGTTAGCTAGCTATAATCCCGATCTAGCAACGACCCAATAACTCCCTCGCCCTGTGGAGGGAATGCAACTCTTCTAGAGCCCTATATAGGCTCTTAGCCTTTGCAACTATCTTGTACAAACTCGCTAGATCCAGGAATCCAGTCCAAGTCGTAGATAAGAAATTCAATTCATGCCTCCAACGCCTTCCTTATGCAAAGTACACAGCCCTCCGAACTTTTGTTTTGGGTATCATCTGCTCACTTCTTACTTTCCTGGGTCTGGGAACGCGAAGCCGGCCGGGAAGTTGGGCATGCCGTTGGGCAGAGTCCCTATGCCGAATGGAAACGCGGGCATCACGCCTGGTGGCGGAGGCGCGTGGCTGTCATCTCGGTGGTCGTCGCCTCTTCGAGAGTTGTGGCCGCTTTGGCTGCTGTTGTTGCTGTTATTGTCTCTGCTGCGACGCCACCTGGTAAGATCCTCTTCGCGGTTACGAGTTGACTTAGGGCCGTTGCTACCGCCTTTGTCTGTCTGCATACGTCGACTAATGGCCTTGGAGGAAACACCAGCACCAATCTCGATGTCTGGTTCTTCTACAACCAGGCCGGTCTCGATGGGACGGCCACCACTTCCACCGTAGGGGGCAGTCAACATCCACTTGCGATCAGCTTCCGTGAGCTTGTGGATCGGTATAACACTGACGCCCGATTGGTAATCACTGCAGTCCCTTGGCCCAAAGCCAACACCCCAACGAGTCTATGATCCGTCAGTTAAGGTTCCATCAAGGGAATACATGAAGTTACTTACGCGGAGGGGAAGTTCAAGGTTTCGCGAATCTTCTGTTCCTTCCTTAGCAGCGACGGCATCTTTGCGGCTGAGCATTTTGACAAATGCATGGCGCTTGTCTTTGTTGACGATGCAGGTCTGGACGGTACCAAATCGAGTGAAGATATTACGCAGTTCACTCTCGGAGCACCTTTGGGGTTCAGTTAGTACATGTATAGCTATACACCCATAAGGGGGGTTGTACTCACGTAACTCCTCCTACGAAAAGAGTTCGGCTCAGGACCTTGATGTGACCTGATGGAAGACTCGGGTCAAATTCAACCCATTTCTCAGTCTGCGGTAAGTCTTGAGATTCGCTGCGACTACGGCCACGGCGTCCTGGCGGGCTACGTTGGCGATAGTCACCTCCACGCCGTTCATCGTGACGGCCTCGACCAGGCGAGTTACGGCCATAGTCTACCCTATCACGTCCATGGCGAGGCGAGCCTCTCGAGCCCCATCCACGATCGGGGGACCTTGAACGCGATCTGCCATGGTACCTTGGCGGAGATCTTACACCATTTTGGAAGCCTCGGTCACGTGATTCGTCTGGCTTTACTGTTTGCGCTGCCCAAGGCTGTCCAGAGGCGGAGGCATACGGGATCTGCGGCACAGGCAATGGAGGCTGAGCAGAAGCGAGAGCAGAAGCTACACCTCCGGCTCCAGATCCAGACGTCATGCCCTGGATCAGAGCTGGGATCTTGTCAAATGGGACACCTTGGTCAGCGAGAGCCTTGATCAAATAAATCTGCTGTTGCACGTTCGGATCTAAACCAGCCGCAGTAGGCGCCCCACCGGGAATGCCTGCGGCGTAAGGGTTGGCCGGATTACTCGGATTGTTCGGAAAGGCACCTGGATGAGCATTCTGGCCCGGCATCTGAGGCAGAGTAAAGGGCAGAGACGGCACGTTTACAGGTTGCGCGGCCTGGGGATATGATACAGGTGGCTGGCTCTGTGGCAGAGCCGATAAGGCCTGCGGGAAACCGGCAGGCATGTTATACGATGCCGTTGGGGCCGGAAGGTTGGAGTTGTTTGGGGGAGCTGTGGTGTTTTGGCGGGCAATATTGGCCAAAGCCTCCAAGATGGACGTACCGCTCGTTGCTTGAGCTGTTGGAGCCGCAGTTTGACCTTGAAGAGAAGCCATCAAGTTTGGGGGCGGGCTGCCAGGAGGTGTAGTCGATACATCTACAGAAAAATACAGGTTAGAAACACTCGCTTCCTTGTTTCGAGATGGGAAGCTTAGCGCGTAATCCCGCTCGTTGGAAAAAAAACTGCCTGGAGACATACTAGGTGGCGGAGCATTAAGCTTCTCTTTGAAAGACTCAATCATTGGCGTGGGGAAGGTCTGGCCTTTCTCCCAAATATCGATGAGTTTCTTAATCTTTTCCTGCACGGGGGAGAATATGTGAGTTACAGTCCAAAACGACATACGAAAATGGGCAGAGTCGGAATTCCCTAGCGACGAGCGATGTCGTCGTCAAGATACACAGGAGCACGTGCGACTTAATACGGGAATCGTCGTGAGTTCAAGTATGCGTACCTTTTGCTCTTCGGGAGCGGATTGCAGGATGTCATTCATCAACACGGGCATCAATTCCGTCACTCTGTGGACACCGGCGGCATAGGTTCCATCCTGGGCAGAGCTGTTTATTGCCTGTGCCTGGGCCTTGGCCTGTTCGAGCCATTTCCGGGTTACAGAATCTACGACGTAGAGTACCCCTAATTTGTGTGTTCCTGGAGCCTTTTTGAAATGTGTGTAGATCTTCTGGATAAGAACGGATTCGGACTGTGTCGAAGCGCGGTTAGCGGCCGCAGACGGGAGAGAGCTCAGACTCGCGGCTATCCTACCTGAATGTTGGAGACGCAGAGGGACGTCAGACTGGTGATGCGGGACCCGGAGACACCTGGAGGCTTCAAGTTCAGCATAGCCTGGAGGCCAGCTTCGAGGTCTGCTACTGCGGATGCCATGATGGCAGAATGCGCTTTGAATATACGGATGCTTCAAGATGCAGTCCAGAGCAAGTGCTCGTTATCCCTTTGGGGAAAAGTGATCAGATTGAAACAAGTTCTCGATGGTGGTCACCTGTTGTGCGTAGGATCACCTCTAGGTCGGGCGCTTGCACCGCGGTTGTCAGGTACGGAGCCTTGCTCGAGGCTGTTTACGCAGTCGCGATTCTGTCAGGTACGAGTAGAGTTGCGTCGCAAATACAGAGAAAGCAGGCGTCAGAGAGTCAGAAGTACGGTACGACTTTCGCCAGAAAAAAAAAACTCTTCTACTGTGGTTCCCAGATCGCTACCCCAGTCACAAGCGGCAAGCAGCAGGCGCGACGTACGTGCAGGCTAATAAATCCGTCTAATATGAGGTTGTCGTCAAAATCTTGGCAAGGCTGAGAAGAATACGAGAAAGGAGAGAGAGAGGATGCCCTCGTTTGATGGGCGAGTTCGCGGGGGCGATGGAGTGATGTAGATGGAAGAAAGAAAAGAGAGGCGAGGGAGAGTGGCAGGTGGAGCCAGAATTTGGGTCACAAGGAAACCCGAAACCGTGATAAGGTTCGTGCTGCTCTCAGGTCCTGCTGAGAGCGAAATTTCCGAGATTTAGCCATTCACGTGACTTAGCTAAACTTTTCGTCTTACATAAGCTTACTTATCTCTGTCCTGAGACTTTGTTCGCGATACCATAAGTGAGGCTGAGAAGCGCCATTCTCTGCCATTGGCTTTCCGGTACCACAAATTACAGTCCCCGAACCCGTTTCGTTACACATAATTACCGATGCTCAATACGCGAGAGGTTGAGGTTTTTATTGTTACGAATCAGAGTCCGGTGTTGGGCAGAAAATTGCGTACAACATCCTAGACAGCAGGGCGTTTTGCCTCGCTGCGTGGACCTGATTGAAACACAGACGACAGGGTGGCCTTTACATTAATTCGCCAGCCGCCAAGCGCTGAGAGCATCCTAGCCAGGCTTATGCCATCTACATGTACTGTACCAAGTAGAGTACCGCGGTAATTGTAGTAGGTATTGGTACATATTTATCACCTGTGACGAAACCTTCCTGGGACACAATGGAGCACGAGGGCGTCATCACGAACAATATCCAAAGAGGGTCTCCTACAGATATCAATAGCCGAAGATTGGCAACTCCACGATGCCGACAGGTCCGGGTTTACGGAGCCCCTGGACCTGGACGGGAGGTCCGACTGGATCCAGTTGACGGGACCAGCAAGTGACAAGCGCAAAACCGGATTGGGGAGGAGGTTTTCTTGCGACTGCAACGGCGGCTACTCCTCTTTTCTCCTCACGCGCCTAGGTCACTATCGCGAGTGGCATAGGATCGCTGGGTGGCATCGAGGCGCTCGCTTCGGTCGGATCGATGGGGATTTTCGGCATCTCAAAGCCCAAGGTAATGATCATAGGTCCAATGACGGGTCCATATCTCTAGAACGGCGCCGGAGGCACGGGATGCGGCTATTATGGAGTGTTTGAGGGCCTCTAAGTCGTTGGTCGTATCGGTGCTAGAACGAGAAGAGGCAGGGCTCAAGGGACTAGCAGGAACCCATCTGACGTCAAACAAGTTGGAGGGTACTCCGTGGAGGATCCGTTAGCCACGGGCAACCACCAGCATGTGCCCCAAGTGTTCCCAAGGTTTCCCCGATAATTGCTACCACACCCAGGGGACATCCAGGACACCATTACAAGATTCGGCATGTGGTATCGGATGCGCTGAATGCCGCTCTGGTACGATAACGACCAGAGTGTCACCAGCAGCGCTGTGCCACGAACCCTTGGCTGCAGCTCGGCATGAAGTGCCCCGGACTCCAGACTCCAGACTCCAGACTGCAAGGAGATGAGGTGGCTCAACCCGGCGGCTGTTGGGGGTAAGGGAGGGCGGCGAGATCGAACTGGGGGCGCCATAATGTCACTTTTTGGGGGCAACGCTGGATTGTGGACGGTGGATGCTTGCATTACAGGTTTAGGGCGCTTTACCGAGCGGTGATGTAACTGGGCCTCCACTAAAACCACCCTGGACCTCGTCGACCTCCGCTGGAACTTAATGCCCGTCGGGGCCTTTTTACTGGACATGCACTGCCAGCGTCCTGCGCAACCGGGGCCCGGGGGGCTTCCAGCTCCATGCCCAGTGCTCCATGCTCCACGTCTCCGAGGTCCCAAGGCTCGGCCCCGGCGTATTTTTTTCCTTCTGCGTCTTTTTTACTTGACTTATTCCCTTCCACCCTTTCCAATTCTTCTCTCCTACTTCTCTTCTTCTCCTCCTCCAGTATCCCATCCCTCCTAGTCCATATCCTCTCACAATGGCCTCTGTCACGCGTCTAAGCAACTCTACCCTGCGGGCTTCGCTCCGCTCCGCGAAGGTCAATGGTTCTGCCTTCAACGCGGTCCGATGCTACTCGGCCAAGACTCAGGTAAGGGAGCTCCGGAAGATCCAATTCATCGTCGCAACAGTGCTAACTTGCCCCCTAGACCCTCAAGGAGCGATTCGCCGAGCTGCTGCCCGAGAAAATTGAGCAGGTCAAGGCCTTGCGCAAGTTAGTCGTCCTCCCAACCACGGCGTCTCGTCCTCGTTTTCGAGCTATAGTGGCCTCCCATTGATGCCGATACTGACTGTTGTCCTGTTTTCAGGGAGCACGGCTCCAAGGTCGTTGACAAGGTCACTCTCGACCAGGTCTATGGTGGTGCCCGTGGTATCAAGGCCCTCGTCTGGGAGGGTTCCGTCCTCGACTCCGAGGAGGGTATCCGATTCCGTGGCAAGACCATCCCCGAGTGCCAGGAGCTTCTCCCCAAGGCACCCGGTGGCAAGGAGCCTCTTCCTGAGGGTGAGCCAGACCTTTATCAACTTTAGCAAAAGGTGTATATTAGCTAACTTCTTAGGTCTCTTCTGGCTTCTTCTGACTGGCGAGGTCCCTACTGAGCAGCAGGTTCGCGACCTCTCCGCCGAGTGGGCCGCCCGATCCGACATTCCCAAGTTCGTCGAGGAGCTGATTGACCACTGCCCGACCGACCTCCACCCCATGGCTCAGTTCTCTCTGGCCATCAACGCCCTCGAGCACACCTCTTCGTTCGCCAAGGCATACGCCAAGGGTATCAACAAGAAGGAGTACTGGGGCTACACCTTTGAGGACTCCATGGATCTCATTGCCAAGCTCCCCAACATTGCTTCTCGCATCTACCAGAACGTCTTCAAGGGTGGCAAGGTCGCTCCCATCCAGAAGGACAAGGATTACTCCTTCAACTTTGCCAACCAGCTCGGCTTCGGCGACAACCATGACTTTGTTGAGTTGATGCGTCTGTACTTGACCATCCACACCGACCACGAGGGTGGAAACGTCAGCGCCCACACTACCCACCTCGTTGGTAGCGCCCTCAGCTCCCCCTTCCTGTCCCTCGCTGCCGGCATGAACGGTCTCGCTGGTCCCCTGCACGGTCTGGCCAACCAGGAGGTGCTCAACTGGCTCACCGAGATGAAGAAGGTCATTGGCGATGACCTCAGCGACAAGGCCATCACCGACTACCTCTGGTCCACTCTCAACGCTGGACGTGTCGTTCCCGGCTACGGTCACGCCGTCCTCCGAAAGACTGACCCCCGTTACATGGCTCAGCGCAAGTTTGCTCAGGGTACGTTTCGCGCAATTGAAATCTTACAAATGACGAGAGCTAACAACCACTATAGAGAAGATGCCCAACGACCCCATGTTCAAGCTTGTCAGCCAGGTCTACAAGATCGCCCCTGGTGTCCTGACTGAGCACGGCAAGACCAAGAACCCCTACCCCAACGTCGACGCGCACTCTGGTGTTCTCCTCCAGTACTACGGCTTGAACGAGGCCAGCTACTACACCGTCCTCTTCGGTGTGTCGCGAGCCATTGGTGTCCTTCCCCAGCTCATCATCGACCGCGCTCTCGGTGCCCCCATTGAGCGACCCAAGTCCTTCTCTACTGAGAAGTGGATCGAGATTACCAAGAACCTGTAAGAGACTACAAGGAGACGGGAGAACAGGGATGAGATCAAAAAAAAGGGATGAGGGTCTAGGGACAGCCACCATTCGGAGGGTGTGTGGCGGAATACCCAACGAGGAGGATAGACAGTCTGTGGGCAGTATGGATACCACCAACCCATCGGGCGCTTGTACAATACTCACGGGACTGTTTGCTATTCGGTAATGAAGATAAGGCTATCGCAAGACAGCCATGATTGATTTTTGCAGCTACACTGAGACTCTACAATGGATTGAATCTTGAATCGCCCTGAATCGCAATGATGCTGAAGGTGGTTCCGTCGGTGATGGATGTCCCGGCCTGTTAGCGGAGACCCCCCCATTTGTTGGCGACCCATCAAATTGACCCTGACGATCGCTGGTCCAGGGTGTTAATCTCTACTAAAACCACCTCCCATGAATCGCTTGATTCAGCAGTTGAACAGGATCGAATATTCTGTGCCATCTCCAAATCGCATCCAATTCTAGCTTTAGCGTTGACCCCAAAAACTCCAAAGCACATGTGTCATGAGCACAAATACACAACAGCATTTCCCCCAAAAGGCACCACCAAGCTCGCGCACAGGCCGCTCTCCTCGAAGCTCGCCGAATTAGGAACTCCCAATGACAAGGTTGGCCTCCGCGTTAGCGCAATCTCACAGCACCTTCACCTCAACATTGAGCAACCCCCCGGTGAGGCCCTGTTGGGAAGAAAGTTTTGGCAGGGCTGTTGAGGGTGTCTCATTTGGGCGCGCCACAGGGGCCTTGCTCAGTGCTCACGCAAAAACCTGCTGGCGCTCAGCGGCGGCTCAGGGTCAGCTTCAGCTCTGCACTGCCCTGCTGGGGGGGCGGGTGAGATGCACTGCGATGGATGAGATGAGATTGGGGAAGCCCGCCTTGATCTGGCTGGGCTCGCGGCCCCCGGGTTCCAGGCCGAGCCCTGGAGCTCTCTCCAGCTTCTCACCAAAGCAACAAGGCTTGGGGCATTCTCAGCATCGGGGAATTGATTATCTTGCCTTATCCAGTCCCAATACCTGACGAAGCGCTTACCTGAAGCTGAAGGTACCTTTTCTCGCATTTATTCTATCCCGTCCTCCTTGGCTTCCCCTCTTCTCCCCCTTTTAAACCCAAATTAACTTTCCTTTCCTCTCTTTCTTCTCCTCCATCATCCAGCTCCAATAGCGCCAATCCTACTCGGAGAAACAAGCCACGCATTCCCGAAACTAGGCCCCCTGCAAGAGACTCAGTGACAAGCAAGGGAAAAAACCAAGCGACAAGCACGTGCAAAAATCCAGCACCTGCTAATCAGCGCTCGAAAACCCCCCGTCCGCATCGCCGCGGCCTTTTATCGTCCCTCGTCCTCCAACCTCGGTCTTCCTCCGTACACAAGCTCCGTACTCGGTGCGCTCCCGCCTGACTCAGCAATTGCTCCCCATTTCCCCCCACGCTACGCCGCGGCATCCCGTCTGCGAAGCTCAACTACCTTTCTTTTTTTTTCCTCCCGCGAAGAAGCATCCTATTCCCTTGGTCAGGGCCCCTGAATCCGACATCCCAAAGCTATGGTTGCCACCGATATTGTACCCAGCCCCGTTGGGGAGAAGAAGCTGGAGAAGAAGCCCATCAAGTTCTCCAACTTGTTGCTGGGCGCCGGCCTGAACATGTTCGAGGTGACGACGCTGGGCCAGCCGCTTGAGGTGGTGAAGACGACCATGGCTGCTAATCGCGGCGACGGCATGGCTCAGGCTTTGGGACGCGTCTGGTCTCGAGGTGGTGTTTTCGGCTGTAAGTTTAATTCTCGTCTACTTGCTGCAGTGCCATACTGACTTAGGAACTTGAAGTTTATCAAGGTCTCATCCCCTGGGCGTGGATTGAAGCTTCCACCAAGGGCGCCGTCCTCCTCTTCGTCGCATCCGAGGCCGAGTACTACGCCCGCAGCGCCGGCGCCTCCGAGTTTGGCGGAGGCATCATCGGTGGTATCACCGGTGGTGTCGCCCAGGCTTATGCCACCATGGGTTTCTGCACCTGCATGAAGACGGTCGAGATCACCAAGCACAAGCTTGCCGCCTCCGGTATCAAGCCTCCCTCGACCTTCGCGACCTTCGCGGACATCTGGCGTAAGGATGGTATTCGTGGCATCAACAAGGGTGTCAACGCTGTCGCCATCCGACAGATGACCAACTGGGGTAGCCGTTTCGGTCTTAGCCGTCTGGCTGAGGGCTGGATTCGCACCGCCACTGGTAAGAAGGACGGTGAGAAGCTGGCTGCCTGGGAAAAGGTCCTTGCCAGCGCTCTCGGTGGTGGTCTCAGTGCCTGGAATCAGCCCATTGAGGTTATCCGTGTTGAGATGCAGAGCAAGAAGGAGGATCCCAACCGTCCCAAGAAGATGACGGTTAGCAACACTGCCAAGTATATCTACTCGCAGAACGGAATCAAGGGGTTGTACCGTGGTATTACCCCCCGTATCAGCTTGGGCATCTGGCAGACGGTTTGCATGGTTGCGTTCGGTGACATGTGAGAAATCCTCCCCATCCAAAATTAGATCCTTTCACTGACACATTTAATTCAGGGCAAAGACTTATGTCGAGAAGATGACTGGCGAAGCGGTCACGGCTAAGCATTAGACGGCGTTTAGGGAGCATTTACATGCGGCTCACGAGGGCCATAAGGGCATTGTGCGTTTGAGGATTGGTTTCTTTGGTGCGATGGCAGGTCCCTGTACATCTATCGAGGAGGCACACGTTGTGTATGCTTTTTCTTTTAGTGATATCTTGTTGTAGACATGATTCCTCAGCTATGAAGCAGGATATATCTAGCAAAATAGACGGAAATATCTGCCTCATTCCCGTCTCATCTTTTACTCCTGAGCTGTCACAAGCTTGAGCAAATCCCTCAATCCAATGCCCACATCGGAACACATGTGGAGACCTCAATTAAGGTAAGCTTCCCAAACTCTAGGGTAGCAGCGGCACATGCAAGCCACTATGATCCGCATGTAACCTCTCACGCGCCCATCTGCATGTCCCGGATACGATCCGGAAGTACTCTTATACTATTTAATCACAAGCGTCACATTCCCCCCGCGCGGGTCGATGCCATAGCCAGATAAACGCCGGCTCGGTTTCCGATCCCATTTTTGGTCCGTGTCGGATGTCTAGCGGCACTCGGAGGTCGGCCATGACTGGGGCAGGCTCGGATGGGTCCGACAACTAACATGACGGGACACAACCGTTGTTAATGAGTGACGAAGGCTCTATTTTCGCGATTTGGTGAGTATATAGCTTCGAAATGCTTCGGGCGTGTTCCGATAGGATCTTGTGTTCGAGTGTATTTAACCATAGCATTTATTCCGAGCACTAAAATCCACGATTTCGACAAGAAAGATATAATAAGCGGATTGCTTCCACCTGGAAGCATAAGAACTTTTAGGTGGTCGTCCAGAATATACTTATCTCTGTCGCTTTAACTATTAAACAGATCTTTGCATAGGAATAGGACAGCTTCAGCCATAAATTTTGAGATTTTTACATCATAATATAGTTTAGCTATGTGGTGTATTTACAGCCCCAGACCTATCTGTCTTAAACCACTTCTGGCATATCTTCATAACTAAACCCCCAATCCTCCTCAATGCTTAATAACGCACCCGCCCTCACAAGGCGACTTATATCATCGCCATCTAGCTTCTCTACATTAAGATCCCTCGCCTGATTCTCCTCGTGTACAGCCTCGAGTCTCGCATCTGGTTCGCTAGGATGCTTAATTCTTCGCAAGGAGCGTCTCCGTCCGCCACGACTAGAGGCTTCACTCTCCTTCTGATGGCGCTCGAAGTCTGCAAGGAGAGGGAGGGATGGGTCGTCGTTTAGGTGAGCTTCCGTGCGGAAGAGACCAGTGGTTGCATACCGGGGCCCTTGTACAGCGCCAATAACCGGATTGGATGTGAGTGTTAATTGTTGTGAGTCGAGATATATACGGTGAGAGTACGTAGCGATATTAGCAGTATCGGTCCCATCATCGGCGTCGTCCGGATCGGCTTCCGGGGCCGGGGGCTCGGAGTGCGGAATGAGGGGCTTTGCACGCCGTATTCGGCGGCCGTCGGGGAGTGTTATATAATGCGAATCAGGCTCGTCACGCTTATCGACAGACAAAATGTAGAGTCGACCAGTCGCGTCGCCAATAGCCAGCTTGGAATAGTCGGGTGAAAATACACCGAAAGCTATAGGGCCTGGGGCTTCGAGTAGTGTGCGTACGAAAGGTTTGCGCTGGTTCCGCACGTTCCAGACCTTAACAATGCCATCACTCGCGCCTGTATAGAAGCGATCAGACGAAGTCCCCCAGGCCGTGAACTTCACGCCTGTGTCCTCTTTTTCTCGGTCATCGATAACATCCTCAAGTGAATCTCCGTGTCTAAGAATATGGATAGGCTTATCCCCCTGCGCCGTGTCCCAGATATATACCTTCCCATCTGTACATGCCGCAGTGATATATGCGCTTCTTATGGAGTTCGGCATAAATGTCAGCTCGTTGATATCCGCCGCATAACAATCAAGAGCCTGATATTGGCTGTAAGCTCCATCAACAAACTGAAATATATGAATCTGTGTGCGGATACCATGCTCGATAGAAAGACCAGTAGGGGTAGTGGCTACAATAAAACGTGCCAAGGTAGGATGCCAAGCAACTTCAAAGACGTTTGCCGTCGATGCTGTCAAAACGGGAAGACGACGACCCTCTGCTGCATCCCACAATGTAATCTCCCCCGACTTCTTCTTGTCATCTGGAATATCGTAGTCGTCGCCACTCATACTCCGAGGCGAATATCCTACAAGAAGTAAATGGTGTGTCCATTCATTACGTCCCCATTGCATAGTCGCTGGGAAGTATGCCCACTTTTCCGAGTCGTTGGCGTCGGTTCGCGAACATGAGAAGTGATCGTAAGAGGTCTCAGACAGATTGCTATTACTAGGATCGACAGTGTAGATGCGTACAGCTTCACTGGGAGAATCTGCCGCAGTCGCTACCCGGCCTGAACCATCCTTTGAAGCTGCGACAAAATTGACGTTGCCTGTGTGTTGCCAGGTAGCCTCGGCTTCCATAGACGTGCCATCGGAGCTAACCTTCCAGACCTTGACTGTCTTGTCGAAGCTGGATGTATAAGCTAGTTTGTGGTATTGGTCATAGTCTGACGACACAACCGAGGAGTATAACCACGGATCCTGACTTCTTCGCATTGCTTCTGTCGAGTTCTCTCCCTTGTCTACTAAGGGCCGGGGTATTCGGTGATCAGGAAAGGAACGAAGGGTACCTAGGGTTGTTGAGCAGAGTAGCAGGTTGCCAGGCTTGTTGTATTGCTGATTGTGGGTATCTGAATGGGCCGTAGTCCCACATATTAAGTTGCTATCGGAAACCCAGGACCCTGTAGTGATGTCTCCCGCGGCGTTGGTGAACTCAGCGACTACTTGTAACCCATCCTCATGAGCCTTCTTGAACTCATTCTGGAAGTTCTCATAATGCCTCATACGCCCGAAGCCAATATTGCCTTCTATCTCACGGGCTAAGAGTAGGGAGGGTATGCGGCTCGACCGCTGGCTTTCTCTCTGTTGATTGTCAATATCTTGGCTTAACGAAAACACTCGAGGACCAGTGAGAGACGATGCTTGTCCAGCTAACAAGTCTGAGCAGAAGTTGCGAATATCCTCGATCGACCTGCCCTTGACTTGGACGACCGAAGGGATATTGTATTTGTGGCATCGAAGAGCAATAGCCTCCAACGTGCTAGGGACAGGATCCGGCTCGAACGTAGCTAGACACCTCGCAATCTGGGCAACCTCATCCGGGGTAAAGTCTACGTGGTACACCGTTGGGCTAGATCTCACACCGAGCGGCGCTCTGACCAAGTGCTTCGATCCTTTCGCGATAGCCTCTCGCTCGGTAGCTGTTCGGTATGGACGCTCACTTAGTTGGAACCATTTATTGTTAGGCCGTGGTTCTTTTCGCTTCGGCTTGTAAGGTCGTCGCTTAAAGGCATGTGACTGAGGCTCCGTTGGAGGTGGCACAGCTGTTTGTGTGGCAGTTGCGGTCGGTCGGTCGTGTTGCCTTGAATCAGCCTCCCCTTTGTTCTCCTCAGACGGCGCAGCTGAAGATTCGCTCGGTGATGGCGAGGTCGTGTCGTGTCGCACGAGATATTCCTTCAAGGAGGTCAGCTTCCCTATACCATGGCACCTGGTCGCGCGTACCTTCAACCCAAGGAGCTTCTCGACCTCCTCCCGCGCCTGGACCTTGATATCCTCCTCATCCTGTGGTGTTAGGTGATTGTACGTCTCGTCGAGTCTCGTGCGCAGTCTTGAGCTTCTAACCAAGGCCGCAGTAGTCTAAGAGTCACTATCAGCCGCGTCTAAACCCATTACCACGCCGAATGCCTGCTTACCTGACCGCCGATATCTTGAATTCGATATACCCTTGGATCGAGCTCTCGCAATACCGCGTCGACGTGTGGGAGCACCTGTTCGTGTAGACATTTCTTAAGACTTCGCTTTGGACGTCTTTCACTCTCTTCTACGCGACGACGCTTGGAGGGGCGAGCCTCCTCGCGCGGAATGGGGAGCTGCTGAACTGGAACAAAGGGACGTGACGGAGAAGTGGTAGCGTGAGGAGGAGAGTCGCCGGTCAGGTCGATCATCGGTGTCGACCTTGTCGCGGTCGCGGTAAGCGCAAAGCTCATTTAGAAGGGAAGTTTAGGAAGAGCATAGCTCGCAAAGAAAGGTATCAAAGGGAGTGCGCAAGGCGTATACAAGGAGATTGTAGGTTGCTATATCTCACCACACAGCTGCACTAGAAGGGTGTTTGTGGATAACTACTAGCTTAAGAGGGTCTTAGGCAGGAGGTTACTAAGGCTACGGAACGGAAAAACCGGTATTTAGCCGAAATAGCTGCTAATTAAAGGCAAAAGCCTTTCTATAGCCTTCTATATTCATAGATCCTTTATAAATCTAATATTAGCTTGAAAAGAGCTAAACCACTAAATATAGAGTAATTACCTATTAATATTATCTATTGTAGGAAATGTATTACTTACAAGCAGTATATGATATCAATAGTATCTTAATATAATCATATTTGAAGCCTGGTAAAACCTCAATAGAACCTTGATGCCACCTTGATAGACTACTCAGATCCAGAACAATTTGATTCAAGTCAAATTCATGGCATATGCTGTGCGACATAATTCCTTGAACACGAAATGGCGAAAGATTGCAAAGGCGCTTTGACAGACTTGTGGGCGGGATGCAAAGGAAGAGCGTTTAGTCTCAGTAGACAAGAGGAGATTCGAGCGCAAGCCTGAACCATTAATTTAAAATAAGCAATTCAAAGCAATAAATGTCATAATCAACACTAGTTATGGTTTAAGCATTCTATAACTGGAATAAATGGCTATAAATGCTCTCGTTCCCAGATAAGCTAGTTGCCGCTTCGAGACATAGACTAAGGCTACAAATTTGTCCCCCCAACACCCATTGAATATCGAAAAGCTCTCCATACCCAGTATCTTTACAGCTTGGCCTTCTGTGGCTCTTGCTCAGCAAGCTCCGCGTACATCTGATCAATGTGATCCCTGAAAGCCCTGGCGGCTTGTGGTCGCTTCAGCTTGAGCCTATCACCCTGTTAGTCGTTGTCTTACTCAGATAGATATAAATAAACAAGTAAACTTACGTGGGCGTAAGAAGTTCGTTATCCACCGTAAATGGGTCGACTTCCAACCTCACATTGCGCACTTTCTCGAAGCTATTAAACTTGTGCTTCTTGCCAATGGTGTCAAGCAACTTGAGGAACTTCGCCTTGACCTTCTCGTGGTTGGCTGCCTCTCTGACAGCGGCCACATCGCTAGGGGTAATGCTCTCTTGCAGGATCTTGCTGGCGAATGGTGCAAAGTTTTCCACATCAATGCCGAAGACAGCAACTAGGGCTGATTGCGTGCCATCACCGTGCACAAAGGCCATGTTAATGAGGTTGGTGCTGCCTAGATAGACGTTCTCGATGCGTTCGGGGGAGATGTACTCGCCCTGGGCAAGCTTGAGGACGTTCTTCTTGCGGTCGATGATCTTGAAGCGGCCCATCTTGTCGACCTCGGCGATGTCGCCGCTGTGGAACCAACCATCAGGATCAAGCGACTTCTTGGTCTCCTCTTCATTCTTGTAGTATTCGCTGAAGATAACAGGTCCGCGGAGTAGCAGCTCACCCCTTGGGTGGGGCTTGTCGTCCACGGAGTACTCAAACTCGGGGCAAGACTCGAGGCAGATTTCGATGCAAGCCATTGGGGGACCGATATTCCCGGTGCTGAAATCACCTCGAATCTGAATCGTACCAACAGCGTACGTCTCGGTCATACCGAAACCTTGGTTGAAGTTGTTGGCGAAAGCGGCGCGCAAGAAGTCCTGGACATCGGGATCGAGCTGCGCACTTCCACTGACCATGCTATGGGCTCTCTGCAGGCCGACTGCGGCCTTGACCTTTGGTGTCCAGATTCTGTCGTACAGGAAGTGCGTGTTGGAGGCCTTTCCGGGAGGGCCTCGCATGGATGCCTTCTTGGTGTTGATGACGTGCCTTGAAAGAGCACCCTTGACTCCATCTGCCTCGATAGTCGCAGTTCGAATCGCCGAGTTAAAGCGATTGAAAAGTCGGGGTACGGAGATGAAACCTGTGGGCTGGAGAATCTTCATATCATCGACAAGACCTAGGATATCTCCACGGAAGAAACCAATCGCAGCGCACTCAGAGAGGGCAATCTGATCGATTAGCCGGCCGTAGATATGGGCCAGGGGCAAGTACGACATGTGAACGTCCTTGGGGCCAACGTTGCCGTTGGTTCGGCCAGCAGAAATGGCAGCGACTGCATTTCCATGGGTGATGACGACGCCCTTGGGAGCACCCGTAGTACCGGAGGTGTAGTTGATGGTGCAAATATCATCAGATCGCGGCGCTCGCACGGGTCGTCCTGACCTGGCGCCAATCTCCTCTACCTGCTCGATGGAGTAGATCTGGATGCCATGCTGAGAAGCAATATCGTTCAAGACAGCAGCCTTGGTATGGGTTGCAAGCTCGCCGTGATCAAGGGGATCCAAGGACACAATCAACTTGAGGCCTGGTAGCCGGGGTGCTAGCTTGAGGAGGACAGGGATATGAGGGAGCGAGCAGACGACGCAAGAGAGCTCGGCGTGATTGATGATGTATTCGGTGGTCTCGGGGCCGAGGGTCTCGTAGAGCGAGACAGTGTAAAGAGATTGAGTTGCAAGGCCGAGATCTGACATGTGAATGCAAGGGTCAGTCAACTGTGAATCTGGGGTATCGCTTGGGTCGACATACCGGTAATCTGCCACTCAACTCGATTCTGCGACCACAATCCTACGCCAAATTTGTCCTTGGGGTAGTTGATGCGCTCGTGGATCTCGACGATTCCAGCACCGAAGTTCTTCCTCCGCGTGTCAACCTCGGCGTACGACAACCAGTCGTACGTATCCTCCCACTGCTGAGTCTTCGCATTCCAGTGGCGGGTGCCCATGCATTTGGCGTTCGGCCTTTTTTGTACTGAGGCTTCCATAATGTCGTGTGTCGACTGGATCTCGGGGTCGAAGGTCGTTAGCAATGGCTCGTCGCGGACTGCCCAATGTCGGTAGACAGGGCTGCGACCTGGGCGCTCGGAGCCGGGAACGGGGAGGCCATATGGAGAACCCGGAGGAGGAGGAGTAGACAGCTTTTTGAAATACGCTGCGGGATCTCTTTGGGGAGCCATGTTGAAGTCGTGGTGCGCGGCGCAGAGCCTACTTGTTGTCCTAGGGATCAAACTCTTAGAGTATAGTAGCTAGGGATGACGTTGGTAGAAGACAGCACCACGGGCACGCTTGGAGGGTAGGAGAATGGAGATGAGAAGGAGACAACGTTCACAGAACCAAGGTCCAAGACAGCTGATGAGGTTTTTGAGTTTGCTGCCAGGACAATCTGCCACAACGGGCGACATGGGCACGACCGAGGACGACCCCGAGCCTCGGCAGCCCCAGATTTGCTGGCGTCCTGTAGCGTCACTACCGCAAGGTTGGCAAGGATGGCAAGGTTGGGGCCGCCACATGGGGAATTGCGACGAGGGGGATTGGTCCGTGGATGCGGGTTGGCCCCTTTTCTGGGACAAGCGAGCCGAGGAGCTTCTGGTCCATGGAAGCTTGGATTGTTAAGGGCTTCTGCGCTGTGATGCTGTTTAAGTTAACAGCACTGGTGGAGGGGAGCAGACGTCGTTGATGTGGGACGCGTGACCCCTCTTTACCTCAAGCTTTTGGCGATGATGACCGCTGTTGGAGACTGCTGGCGTCGTTTTATCTGGGGAATGATGTAGATGAGATTTTAGATTTGACGGACCGCAGATGCAAGGGAGATTTGATAGTTGACGCAATCAGCAGCCAAGGCGGCTTACCGTGCAGCGTCTTCTCACGGCCTGAAAGCCCATTGCTATCAGACTATATCACAAGGGAAAGTTATGCGCTGTAGTATGTTCTCTACGAACATCTTTTATTCCCTTGTGACACTCGACCTGCTGTGGTCCGCCCGGCGACACATCGACGCACTAACTCCAGGGTGTGGATGCGCCCCATGAAAGTCCGACCGATGCATGAGCCCCAGGCTCGCGGGCGAAAGAATACACTGCACATCGACCTATCTCAGGAACCCTAATCTTTGACCAGACACTTGTGCCTAAATCCTAATGCTCGTTGTTGAGATGATAGTATTACCTTAGGATGATGTTAGGCTCAATTTATGGATTAGGCAGGCTTTATGCTTGATCTTATGATTGATATGAAGTCGTGTCTTTAGGCGAGGTGAGCGGTGTTTCTTTCACCCCCTTACCCCAGAGTGGAGAAGCCACCCAGGTTCGATTAAACGAATGGGACGCTTCGTGATCTTTCTCAGAAGCCAAAGCCGCAGAAATGCTCAAATGGGTGAATTAAGGATCTAACTCGGGCTAAACCTCCACTCCATGTTGTCCGCCCCTAGTCCTGACCGTTTCGGTTGCATGTGAAAGCAACAACCTCCTTCCTTGCTGATGGTATGACCGAACTAACAGCCACTCGATATGGAGGCATCCTCCCTGTTGAAATATGGCCGAAATCTCGCGATCTTATCTCTTTCGCCCTCACTTCGGTTGATGTTGGTTCTCGGCTTTCTGCGTGAAACCGCCAGACGTACCCGACACCAGTAATTTTCCACGCTGTTGGATTCCTTACCTCCCTCCATCGCTGCCTAGGCAACTGGCCGGAAGATATGGAAGAAATCAACGGTACGACCGTTTCGGATCGCCGACCTCAAGGTTACCATAGCCGTGGCTTCCGAGGCGTTCAACACGACATGGATCTGTCAACGAACTGTCTGTGGCTGTGTGCATTCAAACGGGTGTCTGCTACGGACGGGAGCTGAGGCCAGCAGGACGCGTGGCCGGGACATCGTCCAGAACAACGAGGCTCTACCAAACGCTCTTGGAATGACCGTCTCACTCATCCATGGTGTCTTATACAGCTGCAAGCGCGGTGAAAACGCGAATTTCCGAGCGAAAATCTCATACCCCAGATTTGTATGAAATATGCCTTTCATTTACCTTGTTGGATGCTTTTCCATGCCCAAATCCTGGGATTTGCCGCTACGGGCGCGCCGCCGATCCCACCATTCGAAACACTCAAATGTGTTGCTTAGAAACACCACTGGACCTTTTAACGTACACCGTTGGAATCCAAGTCTCTTTCAATCCTTCGGCTTTAAAATACTAATTTTATAGATGGACCGAGAATGCCAATGTAAGGATTCTCTCTGGGTAAAGTTTATGGATTGATTTATCTCTTGGATGGGCGTTATAACTTAGGCGGTGGGAAGTTTGGACATGGATTCTATTCACCCGCTTTGATGCGTCAGCACCGAAAGTAGAGACGACCGAACCAGCCTCCATTTTCGAGACATCAGCCTTCTCACGTTCGCGTTTATCAATCTTCATCTGGGTATCTTTCTCGCTACGCTCTCAAGGCCATTGGCTCAATGCATCCATGCTTAGCTACCGTCGGTCGGTCATCAGCAAGTGCCATGCCAGTCCCTGTTCCACCAGTCTTTACAAAGTATTAATCGACCAGCATTCCATCCTCCTCCTCCCCCATCTCCCGTCCCATCTCCCGCCCCATCACGCGCACGCATAAGCATAGCCATATCCACGATGGCATGGCATGGCAATGACGATGAACCACGAGCACGGGGATACTTCCTTTAACACCCACACCGCCGCCGACAAGCATTCCACTGCCAGCATTTTCGGCATTGTTGCGGCTCGTCCCAGAGTCTCCAGAAATAACCCTGCCCTCTGCAAATGGCTCTGCCGTTGCGGCCATGGCATTGACGCCCCTGGAACACGCCGTTTCAGATTGACGTGAGGTCTCAGCAGGCCTCAAAGACATGAATGAATCGCGAAATCCTCCCGCCCAAGGGCATCGGTTTATGCTTTCCCAGAGGGTCCCTTACTTCAATGATCGACGTTCCTCTTCGACGGGTGTCCGCCAAACGGCCCTTCCTCCCTTCTTTATCGCGGGTGGCTCCCTCTGGCCCTCCCTTGGACACCATCGTCTCCACAACACGGTCTTGCTTCGGAGTCTGGTTTATATAGAATTCCCACGTTGCCTTGGATCCCGTATTTCCTTTATTTCTCGGCGCCTTCGATCCAGACCGAGTCCTTCCCATGTTTCTGTCGCCCGCATTTCGTTGCTTTTAGACTGCGCTTGGCCATCTGGGAGATTCGTCGCCGTTCTGTAGCCATGGGACGGGCCATCGTCACCAGCCTTCGAGTGTTGCAGGTTCTCTTGGCTGTGGCTAATATTGGTCTTAGCGCATATGGTGAGCCGTCCCTCAGTTGAAGGAGATGTTCGCGACGACCTATCTTACTGACCTGGAATTTTTTTTTCTAGTTGTCAACTGGTTCAATGTGGGGACCAAGATTGCGTCACCCTCACCATTTAACTTCTTCATTTTCGCACCGGTCTTTTCGATATTCTCCCTCGTCTATCTGGAGGTGATAACCCGATATGCACCGCGGGCCTCGAATTCGGTTGTTTCTTTAGCCGTCGAACTCACCAACTCCATCTTCTACTTTGCCGGGTTCATCGTCTTGACCATTTTCCTAAGTCATTTGGTGTTCTGCCACGGCACCGTTTGCACAGTCGGCCGCGCCGATGCCGTCGTTGCAGCTGCACAGTTCGCATCGTGGATAGCGACATCCATTCTCATGGCGATAGACATGTTCACGAGTGGTTCACGAAAACAGACAAGCGCGGGCGCCGAGATGCGGGAGGTGTGATGACAGCGTTCATCGTTGATCGTTTGATGGGAAAGATGGCAACATGCTGGCTGGTGCTATCCGGTAACTACGGTATTTCAAGGCGCAAGAGCTGGGTGATTGGGGGTTTGAATTGTGTCATGATAAAGGAATGGCGTTTTTTGGGAGGGCCATCTAGACGATGATCTCCCCGGATTAATGACTGGATCAACGGACGACACTCTCGATATCCTACTCAGACGACGGCGGAACGAGAAACAATAAATCATAGAAATCGAGGAAACGATTTGGAGGAGAGTATTCTTATTGGTTACCGGTGTGGAAATCGGACCCTGTTGACAATCCACTCTCGTGGCATCTTTCGATGGTTGAAGTCGTACGAGAGCATGTGCACACATCCCGCGCTGAACCTCGCTTTAATGAGGACCCTGTTGACGGTGACAACGATGGTAGCCAATTGCACCATTACGCCTCTTCATTAAAAATCGTCCTGGGCTTAAACTCCCCCGGTCGATCGAGGTGTTCGCTGGCATCCCCTAGTCCGACAGTAAAGTGGTAAGCTTGACAAGTGTAATGGGTTGGCAGTTCGTCCGTCCCCAAGGTGCAATCAGGTACCGTCTTGAAAGGACAAATGCAACCCACACAGGCCCGTCCAGGTCGTCCCATCGCGCTTGTGCCGGCCAGCAGACGCCGCGAGTTCATGCCCCGCAATATAAACGCCGTGCTCCGTGAAGCCGACACGGTCAGCATTTAACCTCCGCTCTCATACGGAACATAAGCATCTCTCCAGGCCTAGCATTAAAAGACCAAATCCCCGGTCGTCGGTCGACTCAGCCCCCGCGGCCGACGAGGGATTTACGGCAACCGGTGACCTTGACTCTCGCATCAAGCCATTCTTCGCACCGCGCTCAGCGAATGAGGCGACCTCGGCGGCGTGAGAAATGGTGCAAATGGACTTGTTGTCGATGGCGTGCTTGCACAGCTTCGCGACCTTCCCCACAGCCTTTTCCTAAAGTGGGCTGGATGGGAAATGGTACAAGATGGGGGCGCGGAACCATGAGGTGGAAAGTATAAAGGGCAACGGCACGGTCTGCATGAGGTGATGCTTCTTCCCGTGAACCCTTCTCCTCCTCCGCCCTTCGTCTCCTCCTCTCTTGCAACTTGCGCTTTATATATTTACCAGAACGCTGCTTGCTATTTAAGACATCATGGCTGAATCTTCCAAGAACTTCGAGACTCTGCAGCTCCACGCGGGGTACGTTTACACACCCATGGCGGGGTACCCATTTTCGGTGCTGCCCCTCCAGATCTTCCAGCTTGGCGACGACCTTCAGGGCAAACCGATTTACTGACGATTCTACCTTTTCCAGCCAGACGCCTGATTCCACTACCAACGCGCGAGCTGTTCCCATCTATGCGACTACTGTACGTGCAAAGCAACGCCAATAATGGATCCCAATTGGGGCGGCGCCGCCGACGACCCGAGAGCTGACCCGATTCCCTCTAGAGCTACGTCTTCAATGACTCGGCCCACGGCGCGAGGCTGTTTGGCCTCAAGGAGTTCGGCAACATCTACAGCCGAATTATGAACGTAAGCAAGCCACATATGCAAGCCAATTGAGTGCCACAGCCCCTAACCATGCATTCCTTCAGCCCACCGTGGATGTCTTCGAGAAGAGGATAGCTGCCCTTGAGGGTGGTGTTGCTGCTCTGGCCGCGTCCTCTGGCCAGGCTGCTCAGTTCATCGCTATCAACACCCTCGCCCATGCTGGTGACAACATCGTTTCCACCTCCAACCTCTACGGTGGCACCTACAACCAGTTCAAGGTCTTCCTGCCCCGCCTCGGCATCAACACCAAGTTCGTAAACGGCGACAAGCCCGAGGACATTGCTGCTGCCATCGACGACAAGACCAAGGCTGTCTACGTCGAGAGCATTGGTAACCCCAAGTACAACGTACCTGACCTTGAGGCCATTGCCAAGGTTGCTCACGAGAAGGGCGTTCCCCTGATTGTAAATGAACTTTCAAATCTGGTCGTCATACCTAGCTAATTACATGTGGATAGGTCGACAACACCTTCGGTGCTGGTGGTTACTTCATCCGACCCATCGACCACGGTGCTGACATCGTCGTCCACTCCGCCACCAAGTGGATTGGCGGTCATGGTACTACCATTGGTGGTGTCATCGTTGACTCCGGCAAGTTCGACTGGGGCAAGCACGCCGACCGCTTCCCCCAGATGAACGAGCCCTCGGATGGCTACCACGGCCTCAAGTTCTGGGATACCTTTGGCCCCATCACCTTCATCATCCGCGCCCGTGTCGAGATCCTCCGAGACGTTGGTGCTACACTCAACCCCTTCGCCGCCCAGCAGCTTCTGATCGGTATCGAGACCCTCAGCTTGCGCGCTGAGCGACACGCCCAGAACGCTCTGGCTCTGGCCCAGTACCTCGAGAACAGCGAGTACGTTAGCTGGGTCTCGTACCCCGGCCTGAAGAGCCATCCCTACCACGAGACTGCCAAGAAGTACCTGAAGAAGGGTTCCGGTGGTGTTCTTAGCTTTGGCGTCAAGGGCGGCGGTGCTGCCGGCAGCCAAGTTGTTGATGGCTTCAAGCTCATCTCCAACCTTGCCAATGTCGGCGATGCTAAGACCCTGGCTATCCAGTAAGTTGATCCTCCACTGGTGAACGGAATACCTTTGAAGCTAACAATGCACAGCCCCTGGACCACCACCCACGAGCAGCTTTCTGACGAGGAGAAGGTTAGCTCCGGTGTGTCGGAGGTAAGCAACTTCCACCGCCTTCTTCGTCATGAGAACCATACTGATATCTATTAGGACTTGATCCGAATCTCGGTCGGTATCGAGCACATTGACGACATCATTGCCGACTTCGAGCAGTCCTTCAAGGCTGCCGCCGCCGCTACTCCCTCCGGCGAAGGCGAGGAAAAGGTTCTTGCTACGGATGCCAAGGAGGCTGAGGCTCCTATTGCCCCTTAGACGAGGGCTGACCTGAATGATTTGCAGGGTTCCAAGACGGAATAGAGAGAAAACGAAAGAGGAGAAGCCGGATCTGGACGATTAAATACCCAAAGGGACTACATCAATGAAATTGACAGCGTAATTTTCTTGTTAATTGAGGCTAAATGCTGTATCGAGGTCTAAACGTGATAAATGTGACATTCTGTGGTTGTAGCTGGAGGTGTAAAGTTGAAGAATGAGTTCCCAAGTTAAAGGTGAGGCTGTGATCCACAGTTCATGTCGTCAGCCATCGCACAGTATGATTGGCCCAAATTTCCCCATACCTAAACTACCACTCGCAACATCTCCAACTTGTCCGAACCAAAACGTCACACCTCATCCTCCACCCTCCACCTTCACCCGCAACAACCACACAATGCGCCTCACAACCCCATCAATCCTGGGCTTCCTCCCCCTCGCCCTCGCCCTCGACCTAACGCTCTACCTCCCCTCGAAACCGAACCCCTTCACCCTCCCACCCACGACGCACGCAACGCTCACCACGCTCAACGGCTACCTCTCTGCGCCGCTCTCCAGCGTCAACACGTTTGTCTTCCACAACGTCACGCCAGAGTCGTACCTGGTAGACGTGCACTGTGCGACTGATGGGTTTCAGCCGCTGAGGGTGGATGTGGCGGCGGATGGCACGGTGGAGGCGTGGGAGACGTATAGGGGGAATGAGTGGGGGAATCGCGGAGAGAAGCTGGAGGTCAGGGAGGGAAGTGCTGGGAGGGGCGTTGAGGTGAGGGCGTTGGGAGGAAAGAACTACTTTGTGGAACGGCCGAAGTGTAAGTGATAAACGATTATGATTCTGGAATAGTTGCTGACAAGAGGGTGGAACAGTCTCCGTCCTCACCATTCTCAAGAACCCTATGATCCTGATGGGTCTCGTCAGTATGGCACTTTTCATCGGCATGCCCTACCTCATGGACAACAGTATGAACACTCTTCACCCCCTAGCATTTTAATCACTAATATCGTCGCAGTGGACCCCGAGTTGCGCGCCGAATTCGAAGAGCAGCAGAAGAACAACCCGATGAACGCCGTCATGGGTGGAGCGGCTCAGAACCAGAGCCCGCTGGGCAACTTCGATATGGCGGCCTTCCTGGCTGGCTCAGGGAAGAAGGATTCTGGAAGTGCGCCCAAGAACCAGGGCCAGGGCGTTAGGAGGTAGAAGAGAGGGAAGATGCTGGCATAGATGTAACGATGGCCGGGATGGCTATGGAGTTAGGGCATCAGCCGGGTATGGAAGCTGGTGGCCCATGCTGCACTGAATCAGAGTTGCGAGAGCTTGTCTCCTGAGCCATATTCTTTCCCGAATCACTATCCCGTGTTATACCAAATCAAAGCTACCAGAGCCTTGAATATAAATATCCGGCAAGGTTCCTATAATAATCCAAATTCGTCGACTCTCCAAGCGACAGGCAACACTAAGATCCAACCGCAGAAGTACGAATGAGCTCGATCGATATAGTCTAAGTTGATAACTCTCATCCGAGTGATCCATCAAGTCTGCAACATGTGTCACTTGATATACATCATCTATATATGCAGGCAGTGCGGAAGAAAAACAGGAGAGGCTGGGTTAGACTACCGACGCTGCAGAAGCGCGAGGGCGCGTTCGCGATATGAGCGGTGCAATGCAGATAAATGCACTAGCGAGGAGGTTGCGTGCTACCACTGGGATGCCTGTGATGCTTGTATTGAGGCCCGTCGCCGTAGGAAAAAGAAGTAGATAAGTTGGTGGATGTTTGTTTAGTTCGAATAGGAAGGGTTTTGTTAATTCTAACTACTACTAAAGCTAGTAGCTCCCTTGCGAGCCTGTATCCAAGAGCTGTCTGTGTCTCTCGCTCGAATCGGACTTCCTCATGAAGCGTGAAATAAAGTACGGTCGAGTAACCCCAAAGCCCAATCTTCATAGGCGACTCATGAAATCATGTCTGGCACTTCCCAGGTATCATACCACTGCGCTCTCAGAACGACCCTTCACGTGGTGTTCACAACTAGTCACCACCACCATCGTCACCACCACCATAGTCGTCGCCGCCACCATAATCGTCGTTATTTCCGTCCTCTGCACGGAGTTAGCAAGCTGTTGCGCATTGTGAAGTAGAAAGGGGCATCAACTTACGGTATCCTTCCTGGTAGGACTCCTGCTGGCCATCATTGATGGCATCCGCGATCAACACACCACCCAACAGACCCGCGCCAGCACCTAGTGCAGCTCCTCCCGCCATACCCATACCACCACCACCCGGTTTACGCTGTGGTCGACCGTAACCACCACCTCCATATCCTCCACCATATCCACCATAGCCTCCTGGTCCGCCATACTGCTGTCCGTAATGCGGCTGGCCACCATAACCCATTGGGGGACCTTGACCAGGATAGCCTTGCTGAGGATAGTACTGCTGTTGCTGATATCCCCCGTACCCACCACCACCACCACCACCACCATATGAGCCGTGAGAAGACTGCTTCCCAGCCGCCTTGCCCAGCAACTTCCCTAGGAAGCCGCCACTCTTACCCTTATCCCTAGGTGGGAGTTCCTGGGGGTATGGGCTGTTGCTCTGCGGGAAGGGACTGCTTCCGCCAAAGGCACTCTGGTCACCATACCCAGGACTACTTGAGCCGTACCCAACAGGGGGTTGCGCACCGCCAGGACCGCTGCGTGCGCGGGCATCTTCCTCGGCTTGAAGTTTCGCGGCAAGTCTAGCATCCTCGTCTACAGAGGAGGAACCACCGGTTGCGCCGTAGTCTGGGTTGCCATGGTCTTCATAAGGGTTCTTCTTAGTGTCGGTAGGCGCGGGGCCGTCGCCGGGACGGTAGCCCGGAGGAGGACCATCGGGAACATCGGAGGCGGGGAAGACGGGAGAAGTAGGCTTGTCCCATTGTGATTGTTTGGTGTAGATGTTGACATAGAACCTGGGAGGGGAAATTAGCTGGGAAGTCGAGGAAGACGGTGTATAGGGGACGTACCACTCCTTGTATTGCTCATTCCATCGCGCTGCCCATCCTGCTGGGACTTCGGGCGCCCTGGGAGGCGGCGGCCCGGGAGGGGGAGCAAAGTCGTCCATTGACCTGTGATGGGCCGATGGAGGGGCGATAAGAGGTGATGTAGTGACAAGCGGAAGCTGTCTTTGATGCGACTGTCGTCTTAGAGATGAAAATATTAGGAGGATTGAGATCAACAGGCGCAAATAGGGGAAGAATGCAAATGATGGGTTCGTCCGCCCGGTCCCGACGCCTATTTAAGATGGCGTTGGAAGGCTTCGTCAGTCATCGGCGCCCCCTTGGCGACCTCTCGCCTGTGACCTCCCCAACCTGTAGCCTGCCCACCGGCTTCCAAGGAGGGGCAACACCGCAAGATCGCGACAGTGGTGTCGTCAGTGCTACACAGCCCCCAAACCCGCTAAAAACCCCGGCGGGTCGATGCCAAGACGAGTCCCTGCATGTATCTTTGCCGGATTGTTTGCAGCAGGGCTGCAGGGCATGGGCGTCCGAGGGACTGGGTGGTACTTTGGCCCCGCGAACCCCGCCATCCGGGAATTTGCTCCGGTTGCGGGTTTAGAGTGCTGATACTGGAAGTGATTCAGCCCTGGACAGCAGAGAGGAGTGATTTCACTGATGGGCTGCCTCAAGGTTAATTTAAATTAGAGAGTGACTAGAACCTGGTAGTTGGACCTGGGCCGAGGTTCCGATGGCGACGGATTTCCATCGAGCTTGCGCCACACCTGGATGTGAGGGGTGGCGACAGCTTCAGTACTGGATGATTCCTCATCGCGATTGTGGCGGTGCACGCTCATGACCAGATGCCCAACAATTGACATTACACCGCCTCACTAACACTTACACCAACTCACTTCGCTTCCATGAACTTCTGGAATAACTTCATAGCATTCAAGGCTACCATATCATAGTATATTAGTGTGTATTAACTGAATATTAGAGACTAACTATTTGGAGGTAGGTATCCAACCTTCCTAGCTGGTGCTTCATCAACTCTCTGGACTCTCTAGACTCTCAGAATTTCGCGGAGGATTCCTCCCAGTCCACGGCTCAAATAACCTCGCTTCCTTCGTTAGTCCTCCTACTGTCTCCCAGACCAATAGGAACGCAAACAACCCCATCACCACGAACATGAACTGTTCCGCGTTGAGATGCCCATGAGTCTCTGGGAGGATTGCTAGGATAATCGCCACCACCAATCTCATTCCGATCCGGAGAATCTTGGGCAACATCAAGCAATCTTCATCATCCGTCCTATATAGCATGCCGTAAATCCACATACAGAACAGCCCAACTCCAAGACCGCCCCCAAGGAGCCATCGCTGTCCATCCTCGAACTGCTCTAACTCTACACTAATAGCAGCAATGTGTCCACCGATCAAAAACGACGCGGAGAGCGGGAGATGCAGCAAGAAAAAGCCGAACGCCGTCCACGCAGATCGTCGGATCGGATGCGTCGCCTGCACGCTGCCATCCCCGCTGGCGTAGATCCAGTTCAGGCTGAAGGCGATGATGAGTGTGCACGCCGCCTTGGCGTACCCAGACGTCAGACCGATTCCTGCTGGGTTGCCAACAATGATGCTGTATACGAATTCGCCGAGGATGATAATGAAAAAGGCTGCCATGCGGTCGACTTCGTGCGCGATGTCCACGGCTGTGCTATACGTGAGCTTGAGCTTCTTCTTGATCCATGGGCTCAGTGTAAGAGCCCAAGTGGCTTCCTGGTAGAAGATCATGACGGCAACAACGGCGATCTTGCTACGGATGCTAACACCCTCAAGAAACAGCGGTATCGTGAGGAATAGACCAACAAACATAAACCCAGCCATTATCCTTGCCTGGACGCGGTGCTGGTAGCTCGCAAACGATGTAATCAGAAAGGCAGACAACGTCGTGAACCGGGCCACGACGTAGGCGCCCGCCGTGGTTCGCATGGCTGAGAGGTCTTCATCCGCGTGGTTGGCGTTGTTGGCATACAGCACCAGTAGAGCCATGACCCAGAGGATAATCAGCCGCTGCAGTAAGTCGTCGGTGTAGTACGAGTTCATGATCTCGCGCAGGTCTGCCCAGATGTGCCATGCTGGCGCAAAGACGAGGAGGTACTTGACGAGGTGTTTGCCGTCGGGATGCTCAGCAAGTTCATCGCTGAAGTTGGCCACAATGGCGACGTCTAGTCCGATTAGTTTCTATCATAATGTGCATACGGGTAAAATAGGTACTTACAGAGCAAATCGAGGAAAAGCTCAAAGCGCCCAGCCTGTCTTTCCTCCTCACTCTCCTTGTAAAGCCGCCCGTTGTGAAACCACTGCAGAGCCTTCGGCCGCTTGACGAGGTAGCACGAAGCCTTCTGGTGCTCCTGAAGCTCGTTGCAATTCATCGCGATATCTAAAGCCTCACAGCCAGCCCTCCTTAGCGTTTGGGGTTGAAGTTGGAGATAGCTCGAGGAGGGGGGAGGCGCCTTTTTGTGGAGGGGGATGAGAGCTTCTTCAATTGAGCTTCGGGATTGGATCCGTTGCTTTTTAGCTCTGCTAGTGGCTGGCTGGGAGCGTGTGTTACCAATCCGAGAAGAGATCTTAGCTGCGCCTTATGAAGCTGAAGCTGACGGCCTAATCTGCCTTCCGGGGATTTTAAGCTTATTACTTGCTGACTTCGTATCTGAATATCCTGAATAAAGTGGACGCTCTCCAGCCTTGACTTACACTAACGCGCAAGATGCAGACACCTATTTGGGTTAGGATCGGGCACCGCGATAGAGTACCATCAGCTGCGACAATCTGTTACATAGAAAACAGCATATTGGGTTTCCAATCGTTCAGAAATTTCATCGCTTGTGACTCGTTTTTAGTTTCTTTTTTGAACGTTCCCGGGTCTCCTGTTGCTGAGAATGGGGCCAGCGTTGATCAGGGAGACATCCTAAACCATATTGAGAAACTCGCCGAAACCAGCGAAAACCTAACTAGACTATTAATATGAAGTAATCACTGCTAATGTAGATCTCAAGGGATATAGTCAATAATTGATGTTCGTCGATGGACGAGTGGACGTACTTGAAGAGTAATAATATTAGAGATCTAGAGCGTTTATAGTCTTATAAAGCTCGCCGATAAATGCTATAACTCCCTCTAACTCATCCTATTCTTCTCAACCCAAAAACTCCTAGGCTACCTTGGAACTCACTTCAAGCTTCTCCTGCTTTTGCAATAACATTCTCATCGACCAATCTCCCTAAAAACTCCACCACTGACCTGACCAGAACCTCTTTCACCGTCCCCTCTACATCACACCCTGGATCCAACGACGCAACGGCCAAACTCATCACCTTCGCCTTACCAGCGATAACCTTCAAACACTCCCTCAAATCCTCCTCCGACAACCCTTCCTCCTCAGCGTATTTATTTGCCCGCCCGATTCCCTGGTCGAGCACATCCGCATCGATATGCACCATTGCCACATCGCGATGTAGAATCTGGGTGTACAGTTCCTCTCTGCATCTGGGCTTTCCCCCGGTTAGGTCAGGCTTAATTGTGGGGAAGTCTGCCGCGGCGGTGCGTGGGTGAGCATTGAAAGGGCGCATGCCAACGTGGATGAAGTCCCGACTGAGGTTCATAGGTTTGAAGTTGGGAATCGTGGATAGGAGAGTCTTCCACACTTCGCCGGCTAACATGGACACGCCCATGCCGTCGAAGTAGCCGCCTCGAAGCGTATCAGGCGTGTGGAAGTCGTGATGTGCATCAAACCACACGCAACCGATGTTCTCTCTTTCACTTCCGCGGCATAGCTTTGAGCCCCTGATACCAGCGAAAACGCCCACAGTGGCACAGCAGTTCCCAGCGAGAACGATCGGGAACGAGCGCTTATCGATGGCCTCCGTGACAGCTTTGGATGTGCGACGAAGAAGCTCGAAGGTCTTGCCGATTTCACCTTCGAAGCTGTTAACGGGATCGAGTTGGACGATATTGCGGACTGATATCCCAAGCTTCCAAAGCGAAGGGATGAGATCGGTGTTGAGAAGCGCTCCTGGGCCGGCACCTACAGCTTGCATGGGTATGCCGACGTGGTAAGGCGAGGAAATTACAGTTACAGACTTAAAAGGGGGCAATTTGGATGCTAATTCCAATGATTTTAGTTCTGATGAAGTATGGTTGACTTTGCTGTCAAGCAAGTGCTCATCAGTCTTAGGAGAACCCACCATTGCGTTGAGGGACATCTTCGTCATCAAGGACCGAATCAGTCAGAGCATGAGGATACGGGAGGGGAGCAGGAGAGAGCGACTTTCTCACTGTCTTTATTGCCCCTCAATTCGTATGGGTCATTAAAAACTATCTAACATTCTCCGGTGGATGGTCGTCCTATTTCTGTGTTGCTTTGGAAGTCGACATATGTGCCTGAAATATATGCAAAAAGGTGTAAACAACATCGTCATAGTGATAAGGAGAATTGCTTAACATATAGGTAGGAAGGAAAACACTAATCGTAATCAAGAATGATTGTCACAGTTGTGCCCCCCATTTCGTATAAGTACATCACAACCAAAATTCTCCGATGGGTAGCCGTCCTATTTCTATGTTGCTTTCGAAGTCGATATATGTGCTTTAAACATATGCAATAAGGTGTAAATTATATTGTCATAGTGACGTAGAGAAATAGCTTAAAGAAAAAGGTAGGGAGGGAATTACTAATCTTAATCAAGAAAGATTGCCATGGTTGGGAGGTATGAGAGGTATGATAATTAAATCATTCCCACTTAGAGTACGAAGTAATACTCAGTCTATCGTCTCTGTTACGATGAGTTGTAGTAAAACCACATACATCCAGAATTTTCAAGCTTCATAATAGTCCGGAAGAAATACCCGCGGAAAAACACAAGCAACGCCGTCAGACGGTCCATAAGCAAGAGCGTTGCCCCGTCTCACAGAATCTGTAAGTCAAAGGGGTGGGTCTTGAATAGCATGTATTGAAGTATTCTTCACGGCTAATGTTCCAACAACCGTCCCGCTTGAACCTAGTCTAAGCACTCCAGCACATCTATCCCACGCTAAATGGCAAATACGCAAGATATCCCGTGAATGAATACATGGCCCGGCTACACATACTCCCTACCATCGCCAGCTCTCCGCTCTCCAAAAAGGTACGCCGCCTCAAGACAGAATCGTCCATGGCCCCTCTCCATTCGCCGCTCGCTGCCGTAGCAGATGAGCACCGCGTCTACGATGCCGCTCAGAATGCCTTCCATAGCGCCCATAACGGAGTATCCGATGAAACTGGCCATTATACCGACGACATATGCGTATGCTGAGCCTCTAACACCCATACCGTCTGGAAGTTGGATCCGGAGTTGCTTGGCGGTAATGACCCAGCCCGCGAAACCGAGAGCCGTCGCCATGATTAATCGCGTTGCAACGAGCAGAAGTTTCGCTAGTCGGTAGGGCAGAAGGCTGCTAGATTGTCCTCGTAAACGTAATGCCCGCGGTGTTAGGGTTGTAGTCGGAAGAGCAGGGGCCACGAATTCCATCTGCTCCAGAGCTCGAGCTGAAGTTGATAAGTTCTGTGAGTGGATAGCAGCGTGAGTTATCGTCAAGGGGTTCATCAGGGCCACAACTGGCGTTGGTATCCACCAAGACGCAATATTAGAGATAGCGGATCCCATCCTCCGGGGTAGGAATATTAATGGCGCCCGGATTAGTAGAGATAACAGTGTCGACTCGCAGATGCTACCGAATATAGTAGTAAGCGCGTGGTTGAGAGCAGCGGAAACGATTTCTCGGGATGGTGTAGGAGGTCCCGCGTTCCGGTGAAAGTACCACTGCGAGACCGTCGCGGCCGTCGTTCCACGATGGACCGCGTTGATAACAGATACGGTCCACATGTACAAGAAGATAAAGGCAGCTCCTAGCCACCAGCTCGAAAATTGGATCACAAATCGCACCAAGGACTTGGAGAAGTAACCCCCCATAAATACCCGGGTGAACATAACGAGCCACGCCCAAGTCCAAACCACAATCAAGGCCAGACATCCAAATCCCACCAGTAGGAGCGCCGAGTTCTGTGCAAGAATCTTACTCGAGAATTGCAGAATCTCAATCGCTTGCTGAATCGCCCTGCGCCCCTTGATAACCATCCAAATCCATAGGACACACGATATAGCGGGGACCAAGGCAGCCCATCGTAGCACCTTATCCTGGAAACTGGAACCCTGTGTTCGTCCCTTGAATGATGAGACGAATGAGTATATCGAGAAAGAAAGCATGATGACCGGCACCGCTATCAGAATAACGGTAACAAGAGGGCGGACAAAAGACCTGAGAGCGGCGAGCCATATAAAAGAAACCATGATCGCTACGACGGTGTCCACCGCTAACATATGGAAAGATTTTTGTAACGTCGTGTAAATCGTATCGCCAACAGGGCTTTTCCGGGGCGATGTATGTAGCCATACGAGAAAAAAGGTTGACATCATGCCAGCAAGGCATATAAGGAAGATCCAAGCAAAGAACGGGTCGTGGCGAAATATCTCCCCCTCGGCATAACCCAACGTTGTCTGCACAGGCTCCTCGTCTCCAAAGCCTGCTCGCCGCGTGCTGCTCATTTCAGTTTCTGTAGGGGATCCTGCCCTCATCATAAATGGCGTTGCCTCCGAGTCACCTTTGAAACGCTGAAAGGCTGGGGCACTACTTTCGGTTGGTGTGCCGCCGAAGAGTGATTCTGGAGGATCTTCATCCGCATCCGCCTGGGACTCGAGCCCAACGTCGACCATTTTGCCTTTAGTATCCTGGCTTCGCTGGCTATCATCCTCACTCGATCGAGGAGCATCCTCATCCTCTTCCACCAGTGTGTTCGTCGTAACTGGCCGGTGATTGCTTCGGATTCCATTCCAACTACTCCGAATCCCACGGCGCATGCCGGCTTGATGGTAAGGGTGGTCGTCATGGCCTACACTATCTTCGAGAGATCCTCGGCTATGCGCATCCGACTCGACGCTATCCGCCAATTTGCTTGCAGCGGCTACCCGCCTTGACCGCTGGAGTGCAAACAGATCTGCGGCTTCCCGGTCCCTCTCCTCTTCGTCGTCCTCTTCCCGAAACTCATCCAAAGTACTGTGAAATAACGGGGCATCTTGAGCAGCTGAAATGCGGGATGCGAAGGCAAGCTGCCCAAAGCGTGATCCGCCTGGTTGTTGTTGATAAGGGTTCCCTCCGTATCCTCTAGATAAAAATGACCTATTTTGAGCCGTGCCTCGTCCAGCGTCTCGTTGATTTCGTTGGGGTCGCGATGCCCAGTCGGATTGTCGTGGGGGCGTGTCGTTGTCTGCCTGGCCAGCGAAGTTGGACAGCCTCGACTGGGACTGAGCCAGGAACCTCGATGCGTCTGTAGAGTTCAGGAATTAGCATCTCCGACGATTTAGAAGGTAGGTAGATCTTGCACGTACACTCCGAAAACATCGCACCCGTTCGACCACCACCACCTCACGTGCGGCGAAGATGGTCCCGTTCGTTTCGTGCTGTCAGTGACTCGCTCGCGGCAGTGAAGACGGCGGACCAGTGGCGGGACAATGAGTGTAAGCGCCGTGGAAGCTGAAGGTATTGAGTCCACCAGGGTATTTGATTTGTGGAAGAGAGAAGTTAATGGAAAGGGAGACGGTGTCTTTTCGACGGCGATTTGCAATGTTGTGTGAAAGGTCGTAAGGCAGATGGAAAGTTACACACTGGACGCTGCCCTGGTCATGAGGCAACAAGCCTCAGACGCAGACGGCAGACGGATGAGGCGGGCTATCGCTGACTGACCGACCGAATCGCCCAGCGCAGCAGTAGCCTGCGGGTCATTGCCAGGCAGATCCAGGGTGCTAGGGACCAGCTGGGCAGGCGGTCAGAGGGACGAGTACCGCTGGACCCAAACGCCACAGGCAGCCGTCCACTGAGGAAGACGCTGAAGATGGAACAAGGCCTCGTGCCAATTGGGAGGCTCCACCGATAAGTGAGCGATGAGGATGCACGCAATCAGCCAACAGCAGCACCCAAGCAAGACATTCAGGGATCCATGTCCTCAGACCCCGTCTCATGTTATCACTGTGAAGTTATTTCGAGCCTTGCTGTCTTGCAGACTGTGCATTCGGAGGATGGCGTCAGATCAAACGACCAAGACGATCGTCCATCAACTGACTGCCGTACCCCAGGTCCGTTATCGCTCGTAGTTGCGTCACTGATAGGCGGTCTCATTCGGTCCAGGCACTGGAACATCCACTGATACCGCCTGGGCCATTAGCGACCCATTGTGCTGGTCATCGGTCGGAAAATCAGGGACCCTGTCTAGCCCGTGACAGCCTCCCCGACGGACTCTCAGTCCATGGTTCCATCCTATCGTCGTCACCTGCGACGACTTTCCTCATTCCTACCTCATCTTTGACTTTGATCCCAGAGAGACATTTTCTTCCAGCGTCTTGTACTGTGTGCTCCTTGTGGTGTAACCATTTGCTTCATTGTTTGGCAGCTTTACCAAGTCCGGCTCGTTGTCTAGCTCAAGCTTTCCACATCCATAAACTGGACTCCTGATTGAGTGTGTGTCGAGGAGAGGTATAGCTCCCAGCACGTGCTTCAACCTCTGCGGTCTCTCACCATCGCCGAAAGTACCGCCCTCCTACTCCCTAACTCCCACTCTACTTCCATGTCGTCCACACCCTGGGACTACATCGCCAAGCTCGTCTGCATCGGCGACTCAGGATGCGGCAAGTCTAGCCTCACCATCCGCCTCTGCGAAGGCCGCTTCTCGCCGCAACACGATGTCACCATCGGCGTTGAGTTTGGCTCGCGCATCGTCCCCGTCGGACCACCGCACTCCAAACCCCCCGCCCTCGCCGATGCCGCCGCCGATGGCCTCCCCGAACCTCCCCGCGACACCTCCGGGCCGCAGAAACACATGAAGCTCAGCTTATGGGACACGGCTGGCCAGGAGACGTACAAATCCGTAACAAGATCCTACTTCCGCGGTGCCAGCGGTGCGCTATTGGTGTTTGACCTCTCACGGAAGCAGACCTTCCAGCATGTCACCGACTGGTTAAATGACCTGCGGCAGATTGCTGAGCCGGATATCGTGGTTATCTTGGTAGGCAACAAGGCCGACTTGACGCAACAGGAGGAGAACAAGAGAGAGGTCACGCAACAAGAGGCCGAGGAGTGGGCTAAGCGGAACGGGGTGATGGAGTACGTCGAGACGAGCGCCAAGAGCGGGGAGAACGTTGAGAACGCCTTCATGAGGGTCGCCGAGAGGATATTTCAGAACATTCAAGCGGGCAAGTACGATTTGAACGACAGACGATCAGGCGTCAAGGGACCAAGCGCAGGCGGGAATCGCCAAGTGAAATTGTCAGACTCCAATAAGTCTTCAGGCGGATGTTGTTCATAAGAGAGGGAATACTACGGTTCAAAACACGCATAAGATACCCCTTCACTGCAACCTCCTTTGATCATCAGTTGTATTGAAGTGTACCACCGATCATGGAATGTATAGTAATGCATAATACACAGTTCGCCCTTCCTAAGGCGGCTAAAACGATCCAGTCAAAATGAAAATCTCATGTTGCATTAGACGCGGACTAGACATTCCGGTGATTGTATGTATATCTTTGACTCTTTTCCCTTGCCTCGCCTTCCCAACCCGAAGCTCATGAAATTCCCATGAAATCCCCAATCCTGTTAAATCTCTTACAAAATTTGTCCTTACAATATCTGTTAGCTGACGAGTGAGATCCTAAGTCGGCCGGATATGGCTGAGTGGGCTCACGTAGACCACCGGATCAATCTCTAATCAGATGCTCGTCCATCAACGGCCGAGGTGCCTTAGTCAGTGACCCTCCAGCCGTCGAACCACTTCATGTAGCCGTACTGCTTGTGGGAACCAGTCATACCCCAGCAGATAGGAATAAACCAAATGTAGAGGCCAATAATAACGGTATACATAATACCGTAAATGGCACCTTGGAGGGCGACATTGCGATTCCGCAAGAGCCAGTCAACCAAGAAACCAAAGGAGAGAATGGCAAAGTACAATGCCGGGTAGTAGTGGTGCACGTAAGTGACACGCGCCATGATAACAAAGGGGAGATAATGGAGGAACCATCCAGCCAAGGGATAGAGACCAGAGTAGTGGATCTGGTCAATCTCGCTCTGGGTGAGATCCTTGAAACCACGCTGCCAACGCAGGATGTACCAGACGGCCACAAGGCCAACAAAACCAAGTGACGCTGTGGTGCTCCAGTAGACGAATGGGTTGCCGAGGAGGAAGTACTTGACAATATCATCGCCCCAGCCACACATACGAAGACCCACGTTCAGGATAGGCCACTGCCACCACTTGGAGGCAAGGTCGTCCTGCTTATCAGGGTCGGGGACCAGGGCGTTGTTGGAGGTCATCATCGCGACATTAAGATGAACAAAGTCGTGGAAGAAAGGAGATTTATAAACACTAGCGTCCGCAGGGGGAACTATGGGCAAGATTAGTACACAACGACCAGTAGCAAAGAAAGATTCACATACGCTTATCGTTCCAGTGAGCCTCAACGTTCCAATGAGTATAGGTGTCGCGGGGGTTGTTCTCCTTAGTGCAGGTAACCTCGATCTGCTTAAAACCCCACTGGGGAAGGTTTGTGTTGCCAGCTCGGAGGTAGCAGCCCAGGACTTCGTGTTTGAGTCGGAACGCGGTAGTGAGAGTCCTGATCCTGCTGCGATCGCGAGAAGCGGAATCGCGGACAACCTCGATCTTCCAGTGATCCTTGTCATCGCCGACGGTCAGATTACCGTAACTTGAGACCTCCTTGTGACCACGGGTGATGGGAGCTGCAATCTCGTGCGAGTGCAAATTGCGACCAGTCTGAGCATGGATAAGACGGATAGTGGTGCCATCAGCGATGTAGCGGAGTTCGCCCTCGGGGTCATAGTCGGCATCTCGGCGGTTGGGGTAGAAGAACCAGTCATTATTGGAGTCCTTGTGGTGGTAGCAAGTAACTTGCTGCTGGCCAGATCCCTCAGGATAGGTCTGGACGTGGGAGTGAAGAAGACCACCACCATAGCCCATGTTCTTGATGGTAGCACGAGAACCATATGCAATCTCCAAGGGGCTGTCTCGTCCGACTTCAGTACCCTTCAGGTTGGCCTGGAAAAGGGAGCTCATCTGAGCATCGCCAGGGCCGCTCTTGTCGAGGATGGCAAAGTGCAGAGCGAAAGAAAGGAGATAGATGAGGAAGGGGACGACGATGAGACCGACAACTCGGGTAACGACGTGGGCTCCGAGGGTGGTCTAAAGACTGTGAGCAGAGGAGTTACAAGGGAATCGCAGCTACTTACAACGGGCATCCTGATGTCGCCGAACTTGTTCCACAAATCCTCGATGGTATAAATACCGACCAGCGCAGTAACAAAGAGACCAACAAGCTTGACACTGCAAACACAGCCAATGCTGAACCCAGTCATGAACAGCCAGAAGAACCACTCAGGCTCGAAGCTATTGTGTCGCTGGTTATGGAACTTAGCCCAACAGAAGACGGTTGCCACAGTACCGCAAAGCAGCATCGAGTCGAGGAGAATGAAACGGCTGATGGTGGTGTACGAGTTCTCGCAGAGGACCATAAGAGTAACGAGCCAGACGGCAGGACGTCGCAGCCTCAACTCTCGCGCAGTGTAGTATGCCAGAGGGATGCAGACGATGCCGAAAAACGCATTGAAGGCACGCATGAAGGTATAGTTGACGTCTTCAGGGTACTTCTCTCCCGATTTGAATTCGAAAGATCCATTATATCCGGCCAGGACTCCAGAGAGACCAACAAGCATCTTTCCGAGGGGAGGATGGACGTCGAAGTAGTATTCATGTTTGATGTAGTAGCTTCCGAACTTGCCAAAACTATTGGTAGCAGAGGTTAGCAAGGGGTTCAAGAAACGTAAATCCAGCACCTACTGAGCTTCATCCCAAGTGACAATGTTGCTGATACCAATCTTCCATAATCGTGTGAAGAATGCGAGGGCTGTGAAGATCAGTGGGGCAATGATAAACTCCCACTCATCGAGGACGGCGAGGAAGGATTTCTCCTGAATATGAGGTCAGCAATCGTGATCTCGCTACCATTTCTCCCAGGCATCCTAGTGTACCTTCTTAACCAGCTTCTTATCATCTTCGGGGAGCCTGATTTGAGGCGTAGGGGGAGCTTGCGACGAAGGGACGGGACGCTTTCGGAGGCCATCGCCCAGGTCCGCGCCCGAGGCGGCGGCAGCCTTTTCGGCCATGGCTGCAACTCGAGAAGATCCTGAGCTTGATCAAAGTCTCAGGAGGTGGAAGAGGAAAGGCGAGCGCTTATTGTGTGGCTGACGTGAAGTGAAAGGGGTTGATTCAGAGGATTCCAACCGAGAACCTCAAAAGATCGAAAAGACCGGACGAGCTGAGAACTCAAAAGGAACCGGCGTCGACGAAGGCAAGTAGCTGGCCGTCGTCAATTCAAAAGACCAATCCAAGGAGAAGAAGCCTTTTAGGAAGGTGGAAGAAGAAAGGAAGCACCAAGACCGAAGGGTCAAGAGTAAGAATTGATGAAGTGGTTCTAAGAATACGAATCTCCCCTGACCAAATAATGCCACATATGCTTCACTGCTACAGGTCCCTCCACTGTAAAAAAAACCCCCCTACGAATTACAGGCGTGGCGGTACATTCCGGGATCCAACCAACGCCAGCCAAGCCTAGGCCGCCGTTCAGCCTCAGCTCCTCCAAGTTCAGCCCAGCTCAGCGTAGGATTAGCCGTAGTGGGGCTTGAATGGGGTGAAGCCACTGTCAGCAGTGCATCTGAGGGACAGATTGAACGCCGAAGAAAACCATCAATGGAAGAAATCTGAGCCCATGAATGAAGATTGATGCGCCACAGGGGTGTCAACCCACCAGCCACAGGATCCACCGGAAGCTCAACAGCCACGCCCGAGATCGCCGCTTCAACAAACGTCGGTGGCAGTTCCATGGCCCCATCCTCTGGCCAGTTAGAATAGTGAAACCTGGGAATTGTAGCGCCTTTATCACATGCTCGAAAGCTGAAAGTCTCAAAGCGACTCTCAATCGCTGTTCTAGGGAACAAGTACCCGCAAGTACTCCGCAGCCCTCGGAAGCCGACCTGTTCGCATTGGATGGCATGGCACGCTTCTCGCTGCGCTCACCGGCCCTCTTATGTCATCCCTCTCGTGGCCACTCCGGCCCTCTTATGTCATCCTCCCTCTCCATTGTAGCCACTCCGGTCCTTTGGTCTCCGAACTCTCGCCATTCTGTTGCGCGGGCGTTGAATTAGTCTGTCTCGTCCCAACCCTCCCTTTCGGCTTGTTCCCCCTTCCAAGTCGCCATACTAGAAGATAAGGTAGGGTGGATAAGCTTCCGCTCTACGACTTTGTCTCCTCTTATATATCGGCTGTGACCACCCCGGACCGTTCGGCTCAATGTCCTCTTACGTCTCCGAATTCATTATAAACCCCGTTTTGCGCCAGGCCCGCCGATTCTCTGAGATCTCCCGCTCGACGTTCGCCGGCGATGGAGATGAACACCCCGAACATCGCGACGCAGTGAGCGAATCCAGTCCTGTCGAAAACGGCTCCCAAACCCCGATCGAACGGCACTCCCAACCTGTCGTCGAACCACCCCCGAACGACTCTATAGTCATCGTCGAATCACCCCTCACAAGACCCCTCAGTGTTTCGACCCAGGAGACTAGCATTGAGGACGCATTGCCAAGCCCCATTATGGCAGACGCATCACCTCCTCGTCATAACGTTGGCCTAACATTGAGCCCTCTAGGGTCTCGGCGGATACCCGAGGATGACGGCATGCGAGAGTTGAGGAAACGCATCCAGTCAATAAATGCGCAGGACATCTCCCCGTCTGAAAAGGCGAGGCTCATGCATGAGATTTTATTGGAGGGATACCGAGCGTCGAGGATCATCCCTCACCGCAGGACGATTTCACACAGCAGCGACACGGTGATCCCAGCGCTGGAACATTCACCGTCGCGAAATCCAAAGTTCTGGCAAAGTCAGACCGGAGACTCTCTGAGCGTGGAGAAGTTTGTGTTGAGCGAGGAAGACATCAAACCTAGCTTTGTTCCGGTGAAGCAGCACAAGCATCATTCAAGCGAGACGGTAGCCACGCCCCCAGAGCCGGTGTCGGACGAGGAGCAACCCCTTGGTTGTCAGCACTATGAAAGAAATGTCAAGCTGCAATGTTCCACTTGTAAAAAGTGGTACACATGCCGCTTCTGCCATGATGCGGACGAGGACCACAACTTAGTTCGCACTGAGACAAAGAATATGCTCTGCATGATATGTGCAACCCCCCAGAAAGCCTCTGATATCTGCATCAACTGCGGCGAGATCGCTGCCCACTATTACTGCGACATCTGCAAACTATGGGAGAACCGGCAGAATAAGCCGATCTATCATTGCAACGAATGTGGTATTTGTCGACGAGGAATGGGACTTGGAAAGGACTTTTTCCATTGCAAGGTGAGACCGCATCCACCATCATGATAATGGCAGGTGACTAAATGCGTTCAGACTTGCCGCGCTTGCATATCGACATCGATTGAAAGCTCTCACAAATGTATCGAACGGTCCACAGACTGTGACTGCCCAATATGCGGAGAGTACCTATTCACATCACCACGGCCTGTTGTCTTCATGCCGTGTGGTCATAGCATTCATAAGAAATGCTATGACCAGCACATGAAAGTATCATATAAATGCCCCATCTGCAACAAGAGTCTCGCGAACATGGAGAGTCAATTCCGAAATTTGGATGTGGCTATACAAGCTCAACCAATGCCGCCAGACTTTCAGAACACAACCGCAGTCATCCTTTGTAACGACTGCTCAGGGAAAAGTACGGTTCGATATCACTGGTTGGGTCTAAAATGTTCGATATGCCGGTCATATAATACCGTGGAACTTCAAATACTCGGTCCAGATCACCGACAGGTACAGCCGACAATTAGTGAAGCGGGAGAGCCGGTGAATGCTGCTGCAGAAATGCAGGGAGCGGAAACCGCTCGCCCTATCCCCATCTCGACAACTATAACTCGATCAAATAGTATGACCTCAGGAAGGAGGAGACATTCTTCCTTCGGTATTGAAGCCCCGCATTACGCTCCGGACAGGGTTGCCCGTTCAGTCTCACCCCTAAATCTAGGCTTTGATTCCATCATTGGCCTTCTGACTCCAGATAATGAGTCGGACGATGACATTCTTGGGATTTGGAGGGGCCGTGACCTGGACAACGATGAGAGTGGCTCGAATGGGCCTGACGAATCCGAATCAGACCAAGAGGATAGTGATGCAATGTCAGAGGCTGAGGAAGACGAGGACGATGCCAATGAGATTTTTCTTATTGGGCACAGATGAGCGCCGCACAACCGAGCATCGCACAACTCCTCCTTAATGAAGGGGCCTATGGGTTTGGACTTATGGATTTGAAGGGCTTTCTGCATGGCGTTGGGAGAGCATTCAATAGGGCATGGGCTGTTAAAATTTTCATCATTGAAGCTCGGTGTCATCGAAAGGATTGATGGCGCAGGGCAAATCATTGTTTTGCATTGGATTCCGGAGTTAATAGGAGTACTCGCTTCGGTATTCACGAGCTTTGGATACCGATATGGACGACAGGAACGAAAATGAATGAATTTCAAAGAAATCGATAGGATTCTATCATTATTAAAAGTCTTAAATGGCTCTCTCCCATAACTCCATACTCCTGTGAAGATCTACTTCCAATACCGTACACTAGATCCATGTTAAGCGATAGCTAACCTCATCGCCGCGTCGGCGCAACATCCTGCTCCACCTCCTGCGCTTCCTGTCGCAGCTCCTTAATGACTTGCTAAAAAAAAGATATATTAGCCTCCTTACTCGTAACTCGTTCAATCCCTAGCATACCGCAAGTGCTTCAGGATTGACGCCACGCTCAATCATGGAAATGCAGATGGACAACGTGCGGCGGTCGAGGTGGCAGTTCTAGTGCGGTCAGCGGATGTGAATGAGAAGCAGGCACGGTCAACGCATACGAGGATGGTGGAGATCTCATGGAGGATGTCCACGGCCTGTTGCGCGGCGACGTGTTTGTCGTTTTCGGGTGGCATGGTGAAGGCGAGGATGAGGATGGAAGTTGCAAGTTGGTGGGGTCAGTTTAAGGCTGAAGTTGAGTGTTGGTGGGGGACGCGGTTGGCACGCGAGTTGATGGGATGCATTAAGCATGCCTTGAACCACGGGGTCTTAGGACAGCTGGGTTTCTCTTTGTGATCATGATTCTTAGATTAAAAGACCACAACATTTTTCAGAGTACTTAACGAATCAATCTTCTCATTAAAGGCAGGTAGTTGCAGAGGTAACAAGTCTCAGCAAATTGGACTCCTCCAAGTCTAACATCTCATCGCCTCAGAACATCTTTAAAATCATAAAGGTGCCAACACAGGTTTCTCTCAAGACTTCATGGCCTCAACAAACAGCTCTCTCATCCCCTTCAACAAAACCACCAGCTCCCTGCTCTCATTCACCTTCTCCAGCACCCTCTCCACCCTCTCCCTCTCCAATTTCGGCCGGCAATGCTTCACATCGTAATCCCTAGAGCTTGTCACGAGCTCAAACCATGCCTCCCTCTCCCAGTGCTTCTCGTCGATATGTGTATATACGAATTTCAGCCGGTCGTCATGGCCGGCGCCCTCGATTTTCAGACAGAGATTCGTGATCCAGAAATCCAGCTCCGGCACGTTGAAGCGTGATTGTGCCTCTTGCTGTTGGGCGTGGGCGCGCTGTGCGGCGAGGCGAGCATCGATCTCGGCTTGTGTTTGCGCGATTTGCGCTTTGAGGTTGTCGCGAACGGACAGCTGGTTGTCGCGTTGCCTGGCAAGGGAGGTTATGGCGGCTTCCATCTCGCGGGTCTCTGCCTCTTCCTTCTGGATGGTTTGTTGGTGAGTGGATGTCTTAACTTGGATGATTTCGATGTCCTTCTTCTTCATGCGTTGGTCCTCTGGAAATGTCGGTTAGCTGCAGCGCATCTCTTCATGTAAACATGACATACCTTGAAGTTCTGCAACGTTGATGCGAAACTGGTTACGCTCCTCCAGAACGCGCTTTCGGCCCTGCTCAATGAATGCATCGAACCTCGCACTGAACTTAGCCATGCGATCGCGCAGGTCATCGAAGCCGAAGTTGATGTTAGGTAGGGAGTCTGCGACGGATGGGCCGACTGGCGCAATCTGGCGACTGATGCTCGAGGAGAGCGAGGGTTCAAAAGCTGTAGCCATTGTGATACTGAATATTTTCGAGGCGTCAGTTCAATACTTGAAAGTGATCGTTGTCTCGCGTCTTGTGGTGTTTCTGGTTGGGCTACGGTTAGGTTTGCAGTTAGGTTTACAGTTAGGTTTACAATTAGGTCTACAATCATTTCAGTGTTTACAATGAAATATGCGTTGCCGGGTCAACGCGCCACATGTGGCGCATCAGTTTGTTCCGAGGTGGGTCAGCTGCAAATAGCTTTACCATGAACTACCGCGATCCAGTGCAAACTACTCTTCCTAAGACACAGTCCGCGACAGCTCACTTTTTGGATTCACACCTATCGCATTTACTCACTATAACTAGGATGTTCTCTTAAGGCTACCTCCTTTCTTTCTCTGCTCTCAGAACTCCTTGCTCTATTCTTAAGCCAACTCGCGATGAAGAAAGGATCGGTCACTCTTTTGTCACATTGGAGATCGCTACTTGGGCCAAATGGCTGAGAATCGGCGACTTACGGACCTAATACATGGTCACGTAGGCAGATTAACTTACATACCGCAAGATGACGAAGGGCGAAAGCCGGGCGTGCTTCATACTGGTCGTAACACCTCCAGCGGTGAGTTCATATTCATGCTGTAAAAAAAAGCACGATACTCATGCTGTTCTCTAGCACCGCATTTCAAATTGATCGGTTCATCCGCTGAGCTCTATCCACCATCAAAGTCGCAAATTCCCGAGGGCTCCTCGCATCTGTGGCAAGAACGCCGGACACAGCGGCGATGGCTCCTCAAGTCTCACCCTGAGGCCTTCATGGGTAATTCCGCCCTACAGGGGTTCTTGGAGGAGAGCATGAATCGTTTCCAGAAAGTAGAGGGAGAAGCAAGCGGCCGACCTATGCTCGCCATTGGTCAGGTGACCAACGTTCGTGATCCGTCAAGAGTCTCCGGGGCTCTGGTGCTGGCGGTTGCTACAGGCGAGTCTGGCGAGCTTCTACGGCTAGCTCGGATCGATGAGTCGAAGTGGCAGTGGGACAAATATAGAGATGTTGGCTTGAAACTGTCCGTCATTGATCCTGATGATCAGGAGGAAGAGGCAATTTGGGCAAGTGACGGCCTCCCCATTTCGCAAATTAAGTTTGCAACGAGCCTTTCTCGATACGATTCAGTACGATGGCTCTTAGTTCAGAAGCAGACTTCAACCACCGTTCTTCAGCCGGAGTATCACAAAGTGCCCGTGTCTCAAAAGCAGTCGAGCGATTTGTCGATCCAACAACGACTCTCGCGAATCGATCCAAACCCGGTACTAACGCTCTCACATAAGCAAACAGGTGGGAATGCGCACATCGATGTTGCTTTCAATCCTGGGTTAAAAGGACTACCACCACAAGTAGCCGTTATTGATGAATGTGGCTATTGGAGTGTGTGGAATATCCTAGGCTCTTCCCGGGTGGGACAAAGTACGGCGCGTCTCTCAATGCACAAATGCGGACATATCGTGGAAACTTTTCTGGAAGAGATTCCCCTCTTTCCCTCTTATCCAGCCGAAACCCATGGCATACTATTCGTTGGTGCTGCTGAGGTTGACCCCTTTGGGGAAGATCCAAGTCAGGATGCTGAGGAATTTGGAGCCTCTGCAACTCGATCCCAACATTTGCTACTCTGGAACCGAGAAAATTTCCAAATCCTTGACCTCGCTTCAAATGCTGTCCTTCCCAATCTGGCAAATTTAACCACCACGAGGGCGAAACCAGATTGGATACTTGACATCCAGTTAAGTCCGGTCAATCAAAACCATATCTTTATTTTAACCAAGCGATATCTCTACTGGGTCGACCTCTTTGCACCGAATAATGTAGAAGACACGCCTCCAAAACCCTACATATTACTTTCTTGCCCCAACTTGATTGATATCGAGGGCATGAGATTGACAACTTGTCGGGACTCAGATGATTCTCTCGATGTCGCCATGGTTGTCATATACTCGCCGCAGAATCAACAGCTTCATACCTATTGGTTTAGTCTTAGTGCAGACAAATGCCTCCCACAATGGCATCGCCAAGTCCTTTCTCTGAATCATGATGGTCACTTGCCTACATCTATTCAGTCGATCGAGATGCGCCCTGCCGAGTTGCTGCCTCTAGGGGCTCAAGCCAGCGGCCCAGGGTCTCAGTATCAACAGAACGGTGTTCACTTCTACCAGGGGAGCATTCTTGGTAAAGACTTGAGCGTGCGATATTGCATCTGTGCGTCATGTCCGGATCGAGACTTAAAGCTCACGCTGCCCACAACGAAGATGGGGCAGTCAAAGTCAGACCAGGCACAGCGCTGGAAGAGAAAGCGCAAGAACTTCCTTCGCCATATGGGAACCTCCTTTGTGCTTCCTGACGGCGTTGAGGATGCAAATATCGATGTCGTTATCCGACCAAAGGCTCTATCACAGGATTCTATATCTCTCGAGGCTGGTACTCAATCTAGTAGAGGAATGGTCTTTTTAAAACTTGACAACTTCTGTCAAGTTATCCAAGAGGGCTTAGTGAAGGCTTCAAGGGAGCCTCAAGATGGCATTTCGTCTGCATTGATCTCCGCCGCCCAGGAGACTATCGAGAATGGTGTGGTCAATGGAAAACTTCCACTTACAACATGGTATGTCAATTCCCTACTGGTACTCGAACAGCGTTTTTGACAACCGTAACAGGCAAGAAATTGCAAGGGCTATTGGGCCGCGGTCGGAAGTGAACTCGTCAGACGCTGCTGGACAGCTTGATATGTTCGATTTACTTGAGAGAGCTGATGAGGAGACGGTAGTCACACATCTAGGTCGAGACTCTTCTCATGATGCTTCGGGATCACTAGTCAACTTGGCTCAGCTCAACGACTACTTTTCGCAACTTTGGATTGAACCCCTAGAAGGGAGAATATCAGATCAGGATCTGCAGATAAGACGACATTGGGTTGCCGAGATTGCTAGGGAAGTCTTTTTGTCGAGCTACGGGATAATGGTTCAGGATACCAGACTCCTAGGATCTGACAACTCAGAGACTATTGCGGAAAGTCAAATGCACTTTTCCAATTCAATCCCTATCAAATCCTCGCAGTCATCCGCCGCTCCCAGCATAGCATCATCTCCCCCCGTTAGCATGTCGGCCACCACACCCGATGTAGCTATTCAGCGGCTGCAGTTGCTCGCACCATCTTTACGCCCAGACAAGATGAGCTCGGCAAAACAATCCAGCGTTCTCTCGTACTGGCCTACTGAGAACGGTGTCGGGACGCAAGATTATATTTCCAGTGTTGCAGTTGCCAGTGACAAGAAGTTGGACGAAGTGAGACAACGGCTACAGAGAATCGAGGCAAAGCGTAAAGCGCAGACGGAGAAGTACAAACTCCCAGCTTTCAGGAGACAGGGCTTCCCCGAAAGCCGAAGCCACTCACGGGGAGACAGCCGCAAAAGGGATGCTGAAGAGTTGCCAAAGCAACCGGTGCCGATGCCTCTGCAGACGATGTCTAGTCAGTACATCCCCAACTCATCTCAGAGTCAAGGCGGCTTGGGGCCATCAGTGGCAATGAGCCAACCTATGCCAGGAGCATTTGGTGATAGGAAGAAGGTCAAGAAGGGGAAGAGAAAGAGCGGGTTCAGATAGAACTGGAAATTGGGAGGACTGAAGTTTTGGATCACGCACCTATTTTAGTATATCTATACATTCAGTTGGGCGGTCATACCTAAAGCAAGTTTGCATACCACCAATATTATAAGCCATAGCCGAATCAGGGCACAATAACCAATCCCATGTGTTAAATATTTCCTGTTTTCCTTTGAGTGTCTTTTCCCGTGATTCAATACTTACTTTTGAGTCGCGCGGCAAACAATTGTAACCTTCGTGATCACACAAAAGGCGCCCCACAACTCTTAATGTACCACGACTCACGAGGCAGCCTCATCGCTCACGCATCACTTACAAACACCAACCACCACTTCACATCCCCCGGTTCATAATATTTTCCTTCTCGACCGTATCTTAAAGCAACTCATCCAAGTAGAAGTCGCTCCTTTCCCTCACAATGTCCCATTGCCACGATGAACACGCCGGCCACGGTGGCCATGATCACCATGAGCACGATCACTCCGATGACATCACCCCAGCAATCCAGTTCTCCCTGTATAACCAGATCAACTTTGACCACATTGTGACACTCAATGAGGCGCAGCGGGATCTAGGCAAGGCGGTGGTCAAGAAGACGTGGACGGAGCGGTTGAGCCTTGAGCCCGAGTTGGCGAGTGATGTGGATGAGCAGCTTCTTATGACGGTGCCGTATGTATACCTCAGACTCTGATGTTTCAAAAGCAAGCTCTGGATCATAAAGCAGAGAGAATGGGATATCAGCCACTGACACTCAATCAGATTTACGGCTCAAATAAAGCTACACTCCATCCTAATTCGCACCTCCCCCTCCCCCAGCGCCCCCAAAACCCTCCACCTCTTCATCAACCGTGACAACCTGGACTTTGGCACTGCAGAAGAATCCGACCCCGTGCAGAAGCTCGAGCTCTCCCAGACATCTGAGATACAAGAGATTCCTGTGCGGCGTGCGCTCTTCGGCAAGGTGCAGCAGCTGACGCTCTTCTTCGTGGACAACTTCAGCGACGGCGAGGAGGACGTCAGTCGGATTAGTTACTTGGGGTTCAAGGGCGAGTGGACGCAGCTGGGCAGGGCGCCGGCTAACATTTTATACGAGGCAGCGGCGCAGCCGGGGGATCATAAGGTTAAGGGAACGGATATTAATCAGATGGGAAGTGGTGTTGGACAATGAGGTGGTGGACAATGGGCTCGGACCTTTGATGTTCACAGAAGATGAAGGTATCTATCTCACTTGAATGTACAATCTTCAAGACAAAATGATACCACAATGCGACCTAACCTCGAACTAAAAGTATTAATATCAATGAATCTCATCGCATGCTTTTATTACAAGGTTTTCGTGGGGTACAAACGTATATGAAACCTCACGTCTTGACTCAGCGAATCTACCTTACCTTACCTTATGGTGTTGAAGTACATCCCCAGTCCCACCGCATAGCCGGGAATTCTCCGGCCGCCAAACCTCAACTCCAAAATTTCACCAACGTCCCATCACCACCACGCCCCATCCTCCATTCCACCCCCAATTGCCGCCAAAATGCCACCCCGTCTCCCCCTACGGCTGGCCCTCCCGCGGCCCTGTGCCGCTCCGACCATCCGCCCTCTCCTCCTCCCCCTCACGCCCGTCCGCGGCGTCAAATACGGCTGGACCACCGCGCCCCCCCGATCCAAGCACAAGCGCTTCAATCAGCCCTCCGCCGGCCTGCCCACGCTCACCACCGGACCTGCGGCCGCGCTGAAGCGACGAGAGAACACCACCCCTCTGCGGACGGGCGTGCTGGCGACGAAGAAGGGAATGACGAGTGTGTTTGATGGCAAGTTCCGTGTGCCGTGTACGGTGCTGCAGCTCGATCAGGTGCAGGTCGTCGCGAACAAGACGAGAGAGAAGCATGGATATTGGGCTGTGCAGATTGGTGCCGGGACGAGGCAGGGGAGGAATGTCACCAGTCCGATGCTGGGATACTATGAGGCCAAGGGCATTGCGCCCAAGGCCGAGCTCGCAGAGTTCATGGTCAAGAACGAAGAAGGCCTGCTCCCCGTGGGTGTGCAATTGCTGCCAGATTGGTTCCAGAAGGGCCAATACGTCGACGTCAAGGGCCGCTCACGCGGTATGGGTTTCGCTGGTGGTATGAAACGCCACGGCTTCTCCGGTCAGGGAGCCTCGCACGGAAACTCCAAGAACCACCGCACGATCGGAACGACGGGTCCCTCGCAGGGCAGCGGTAGTCGAGTCATGCCCGGCAAGAAGATGCCTGGGCGTATGGGCAACGAGTACGTGACGGTGCAGAACCTGAAGGTCATGATGGTGGACAACGAGCTGGGCATCATCCTGGTCAGCGGGCCAATTGCAGGACCTAAGGGTCGCGTGGTGAGGATCCAGGATGCGAAGAAGCGCAAGGCACCTGCGCTACCGCATCGTGAGAAGGCGTTGAAGGAGGTCTTGGAGAGAAATCCTGACCATGAGACGGCGTTGCAGGCGGCGAGGGAGAAGCATTTGCAGTTGAAGGAGAAGAGGCAGTCGGCGCAGTTGAGCGGTTTGTAAGATTGGATGGATAGAGGGAGGTTTATTGTGAAGAGTATGGTTGTACCGTGGGGGAGATCATAAGCGGCTTGTATTATACACATCTACTGTACAGCTTCAACTACAATGGGAGTACCAAGGTTATCTAAACGCTTTCTCGACATGCCGTCCCGAACCTCATGTCCTTCAGTTTGAAGTCCTATCACCACCAATGCCTCTCAGTTTCAAGTCCTCTCAACTCTCAGTTCCTTCAGAGCTCAACGCTCACTTATGCGCAACCTCAAGTTGCTTTCTGAACCCTCTCGTAGGAGCATCCTCGTCCACAACCGGCACCGGCGCCTCCACACTCCCGGCAACCAAGGCCTTAAACGGATCTCCCAAGTCAAGCAAATCCAACCTCGTCCCATCGTCCGTCGTAAGGCTCCACTCCGTCGTCTCGAAGAACCCCTTGCTCGTCGCGCGGTTGCTCGCAAACCGCATCACGCCGGTAGTCTTGCTGCCGCGCACGCTGAACCAGATGTCGATGCGCCCGTGCAGCTGGTTCATCTCGCCGTGGATCCACGGGATCTGGTGCTTGAAGTAGATCTCGTCGCCGAGTACCGCGCGAGCTTCCGGGGAGGTGCGCAGGGCGTACAGCGTCGAGGACACGACGGGGGAGGACATCTTTTGGTAGTTGAAGATGGCGACGGAGCAGGTTGCTACGATGGCGATGAAGATGGGCAGGGTGCGGCGCCAGCGGAAGCGGACTTGGTTGATATCTGCCGCTTGTTAGTACACCCCAATTGCACGAAGTCCACCATCTAGCTGCTCACCTGGCAGCTCCCGATCCGCCCGCCGGGACATCAACGGCCCATCACCAGGTTTCGGCGCAGGAGTGAAGCATCGTCGCTGGACAGTCCGAGCAGGCACGCTGCGCGCCTTGAGAGCGGCCGCTAGTCTCCGCCGGACCAGACGCGTGAGCACAATCTGTTGCTGCATTTTGTTTGGCGTTCCGCGAGAAGTTTCACAGGTCGGCGTTCGATCAGGTGAGGTTGGAGGGTTGCCGGACCGGGGAAATTTTGCAGCGCCGAGACGCAACGGCATGGCGGGGACAAAGTGCGCCGGGCAAGCCTTGTGTGGCGCAACGTCATAAGGCTGAGGCGTAATAGGCACTACGTAACGTTTCTGCCATGTGATGACGATTTCTTACAACCTCTTTCCTGATCCCTCGTCTCTCTCATTCATCTCAGAAGTTGGGTATCTAGATCAAGAAAGGGAGATATGGACGTTAAAAGCACGACGGGCCGCTTGCGGCGGACGTTTCAATATCCTACAGATGAAGACTCCGCGGATTCTCAACCTGAAACTATGGACGAGCAAGGTACCTATATCACATACCGAACCTCGACTACGACCAACCAGACTAACGCTTGCTCGCAGAACAAGAAGACCTCATCGAGCGCCTCGCGGCCGAAAACGCCGCCCGCAACGCCCAATTCCGCTACATCCTCCTCTCCCTCCCTCTCCTCACAACCCTCCCGTACCTCCCCTCGCTATTCCGTCCGTCCACAACCCTCCTCTCCCTCCTCAGCCTAACATCCCTCCTCTCAACCGCCTACCTCCTGCACCACCAGCCACCGCACGAATCCGGTATTGCCATCCTCGACGCCTGGTCGAGGCCAAAGACACCCCATCCTACCCGTCCGCCATCCGAGGGGTCGGTGTCCGATGATGAAGCCTTTGTGGCCAGGAGGCAGCAGCAGGAACGGAGGAGGAGAAGTTCGTTTAGCTTTGAGCCGAGGAAGAGTCCTTTGGAGCTGTATCTGCCGTACTTGAATCTTGGGCTAGGTGTAGTGTTGGTGCTGATGGGGTGGGCTGTTGGACGCGCTGGGAATAAGGCTGTCTGGACAGGTATGGGTTATATGCCGTTGCTGGTGTATGGCGTCGTGTTGCTAGCGAAGGTTGTCATGGGGAGTGTTGATCCGGAGAAGGAGTTGTCAGCGTTGAGGTATGAGTACAAAGGAGCCTGAATGTGTAACCTCACGAGTCCAGTAGTACGGCGTCCAGAATGATCATTCACGAGTTAGGACACGATGACATACGAGCATGAATTAATTAACATCGCTTTTTCTATCTGCAAGTTCCTCCTAAAGTTTCATGCATTTGGACGTCTCTCATCACAAGCTCTACATGTCTATGGAATCATTGAATCGCAAAATACCGTGGCTTTTCAAAACCCCATCCACACCTTTGGGGGGTCGTGGAAAGGGATCTGTTAGGGGGCTTGCATCGGGCGAGTCGGACGACTTGTCCATGACCAGTGCCAGTCCGTGAGATTTAATCGCGTCGACAAGGGCGGGGACCATGTCCTGTGAAGGAAAGTTATTAGCGAACTCGATTTTCTCAAATAAAAGGGGGGAAGGATTCGTACCAGAAGTCTAGAGTAGCAGATCAATCCCATGAAGTTATTGCTCTGCGCAATTCTTACTACTTCTTTGATCGATGCGCTGCGTCGTCCACTACTTTGAATCATATTCTCGGGTCCTGTCGACTCCTCTCTTCCGAGATCGTTGCATAGGAACACTGGGAAATTGGGTTGCTTCCAGTTCAGAGCGGTGCATAGCTGTGGGTTGTAGCTGCTAAACACAATAGACCGCACTCTATCAGGGGACTGAGCCCTTTGAGCACGTGCATGATCGAATACAATGTTGAGAATCGAATCGACAAATACATTGACGTCCAGCGCAGGGCTGAGGGAGAGTGCTTTCTCTTCCTCAGGAGTAGGATAAAGGATTTGGAGGTTGACGTGCATGCCAGGATTTAGTACAGCCAGGGCTTCCTGGAGCGTGACTCCGGCTGTGGCAAGGATGTGGTAAACTTCCGCGATACTCTCAGACGTTTTGATCCTCAAGTTCGGCAATTCGGCGCGGCTGCTGCTTCGAGCGGTTATGGTAGTGAATTGCTCCAGGCTCAAGCGACACACTGGGATATCCATGCCACCAATGTTTATCGTCCACCTCGGCCACAGAACTGGGGCCCCATCGCTGGTATACTGGACGAACAGCCTGACATAATCTCCTGAGAGACTTGACCCTGTGACAATAGCACTTGTTGGCTGGTTGAACTGGCTTGTTGCCTTCCAATACGTCTCAAAGTCCGTAATCTCCAGAGGCTTGCCCCTGAACGGCTTGATCACCTGAACGTTGAAGCTAATCTGCCCGATAGCCCGCAGCCGAGGATCGAACAATGGTAGACAACATCTTGAGTTGCCCTGGAGTTGCTTGAAGGTACTCGGCAGCACCACCGTCTTGGCAATCACCTTCGCCCCGTAGGTAGGGAAAACATCACAGTCCAGACTGAATGTATCCAGATTATCGACCTGGAAGGAAACAATGCGGGTATCTTCTTGAAAGGGTAAAATTATGTTCTTGGGAATGAGATCGGAAACCTTGGACGAGATGGTGAGGCGAGCGGCAGGATATTTGCCGTCTTGGAAGAAAATGAGAGGCTGTTCTTCGGTATCTTCAAAGCTTATCTGAACAACAGTCTTAGTGTCGAGGAAATTGTGGCCGTACCTGCGGAGGGGAATTATCGGTGGTGGGAGTTCGAGCTCGGGTATCGCATCGGGGTCGAGAGACATCGGCATAGGGGCACTGCTAGTATCCAAGGAGCCAAGGGGGGTTTGAACCACAAGAGGGCTGGCACGTGTCCGAATATTGAATGGCGTCAAGAGCTTCATGCATGCAAGATGTCCCTCCCAGGCAGCATAGTACATGGCTGGGAGGTCCTTCTCGTCCACGATACTAGCATCCACGCCAACTTTCAGCAACGCTTGGAGGCAGTCGACGTTTCCTTCGCTCGCAGAGTGTACCAATGGCGTCCAGCCGTATAGTTTATCCACTTGGTCCAGATCGGCTCCATAACGTTTCAATAACAGAAGAAGCTCTGATGTTTGGCCGGCTCTAGCCACCAAGTGTTGGGGGTACAACCCCTCAGCATCTGGTAGGATTCGTGCACCGTGTTTAAGCAGAATCTCAACAGCAGCTACGGAGCCGTGTTCGCAGGCGAGATTCAGGGGGACGTGGTCTGAATCAGATACAGGATCGATGCGTGCAGACCTCGCAAGGAGTAGTTGAATGCAGTCGAGGTGTCCGTGGATGATTGAGTGAATTAGGGGGGTGAAATTGTCGTGGTCGATCAGATCAATGGTCTTGTGGTTTGCTAGAGGAAGGTTCAGTAAGGGCGTAAAAGGACTAGTTGGATCCCATGCTTGCTTACCATTCAACAAAACCTCGAGCATGTCAAGCCTACCATGCAAACTCGCGTAATGCAACGGTACACGGCCGTAGACATCTGTTCGATCAACATTCACTCCAGCTTGGAGCCCCCATTCAAGAACATGTTGTTTCCCGTAGATAGCCGCCTGATGGAGGCAATTACGCTCGTTGATGTCGTCGTAGGAGTGGAGATCGACACGACCTGTGTCCAGGAGGACTTTTAAAGACTCCTTCGGTGCTTCGTGGATAGCTGCCAGAAAGGTTCGCGTCAATCGCTCCATCAGCGAACTATCCCCATCGTTGGCCTTGGCTGACTGCATTCTTGTGAGCAAGTCGCGCAGATTCTCGAGGTTTCCGGTGATAACCGTGTCCAACAGCAAGGTGTCCGCATCGCCTTCGTCGGTGCCGATGAAGTGTTGGCTCGTGACAACATGGCCAGAAGATTGGAAATTAACCTGAATACCATCGGACCAGGCGCCGAGTTCTTGCAAGCTGGTAGTGGCCTGGTCCGAGAGTTCGCTGATGACAGTGGCATTGAAGAAAGGCTGGACTTCGACAGCTCGGGAGAGGTAGAGCTCCTTGGTCTTGGACTTGGAGGTCTTGTCCCATTTCTTCAAAATCTTGGAGAAGGCGGTGCCATTGATCTCAACGAATTGTTGTAGCTTGTTCAGATCGGTAGCGAACTGCTGGAAACCTTCCTCGAGGGTGGTGAACTTTGCGGAACGTCGGGAAAGGCCATGACGGGTCTGTAAGACTTTTTTCTTATCCAGGAGGGTCTTTAGACGGATTTTGAGCTGCGAAACATTAGAGTCAGGGGTATTCTAGGAATTACTCTTGGGTTCTCGGGAGATTCCAGGTGCGTGATACAGGAAGGATACGGGGTTGGAGTACGAACCTCAGCTTCTTTCTGTAGATAGAAGGCATTGACCTTGTCGAGTTCTCGTTCCTGTTCGAGGGTGAGTAACACTGTAGGAATGTTCATGGCAGTAATAGGCCGCCGTGATGGCTCCTCACCAGTTGGAAGAAGAAGGTTGCCTTGTTCGCCTGCAGAGCAGCTTGGGAGTCCACGGGGGTGGCCGAGCGAAGGGCGTCATTCTGGGCACTCAGGGTCGGGGTCGCAGAGAGTTTCTTGATGAGCTACATGGCACAGTGTTAGTGGGCACTACTATGAGGAGTCGATTGGGTCTCGTGGGGTCGCGTGCTGCAGAGGCCGTAGCGGATTGAGGGCGTGGGAAGAAGAACGTGCTCGTAGGCTGCAGAACGAATGGAGAAGGGGGGGAGAGGGCGCATTGCTTTTGTGATTTGGGTTGCAGCTCCAGTTGATCTCCAGCGGCAGCGACAGCAAGGGCCAAAGCAGGGCACACATCAGCTATCAAGCCCAGCCCCAAGCAAGCCTCGCAGGGATCTGGAGCTGGGCAGTCATAGCTGGGGCCGGAGCGCCAACGGGAGAAGAGCGGAGTCGAGACTGAAGACTCGAGAAGGCTGAGGGGGAGAGACGGGGAGAGTAAGAGGAATATGGGAAAGAAACATTACCTTTTTCAGGGCCTTGTAGTTGACAAAACTAGCAGCATATTCAGGGACTTCGAGCTGACGCTTCTGGATTTGCTTGCCGAACTTCCTGTGAGAGGGCTAGGTGAGTAACGTGCCGTGATGAAAGATATGATGACAGACGGCTGGGTTAGGGTAATAGAGTGCTTCGGGGAGGGACTGGGGGGGCTTACATGTTGCGGCTAGGACGTCCTCAGTCAGAGCAGCCCCTGACGTCGGTGAGGGACCGGGGAAATGAAGGGAATTGTGATGATAACGAGGTAGTGAGAGGTTGTTACTGGGTGAATCGCAAGTTCGATGTCTGAGGTGTATAAGGTACAGGTAGCACCTTATGTGAACCTAACAAGCGAGTTACAAGGAACAGACAGGCAGACCAGTCCTATTCAAGATCAGGTCACTTGGTCACTTCAGCTGCTGTCTTCGTTTCTGTTTCTCGGTGTCTTTTTTTTTCTCAATCGGAATAAGACCCTCTTCTTTCAAGTTAGAGATCAGACGCTATATGCCTCGGGCAGGGTCTTCATGGCCCGACGTCAGAAGCACTCTCGTTCGAGGTCGTATTGAGAAGGGCACGTGGGGGTGTTAAGCCGGACTCCCTCGAGTGACCTGACAACCTGGGCGTGTACAGGAAGCGTGAGGCGTGTGGGCAAAACGGCCAGCAGCTGAGGGGATGTGGTTTCGGCAGCGTTACCGAGCAGATGAGACTCCACGGGGGAGAACCAACAGTGACCCAACGATGCGGCTCAGTCCGTCCAATGGAAATGCGGTTGATACAAGCACTGATCGGAGGTTTTGCTGGAAGTATGCAAAGGGCAAAGCCGTACCTGTCAAGGTTCGCCAATCTGAAGTCCTGATAGCTCCGAGGTGGTGCTATCGGTGAGTAAGGTAGGGTTTGGTTGGTTGGCTGAGACAGAGCTGGATATGGTTTGACAAGGCGCAACGGTGGCAACGCTCTCTCAATGCAACAGCTCAACAGTTAAGAATCTTTGATCAACCCTCGTGCAGATGCAGAGACAAAGGTCAGCAGAACCAAAAATCGAACCAACAACAACCGCACGACCGAAACGAAACGAATATCGTCCGGCCCTCCACCACCATTTGGGAGTGACCTCAGCGCAGCAAGAAGCGGGGATCGGGGGCTTGTCTTTCGTCGAATCTAGTGCCAGTATCGAGTTGCCAGTAATTCCCGGTTCCCCAGCAGTGACAGCAGCGTGAGCGTGCAGTGAATTAACTCGAATTACTGCTTGTGGATGGCGTTGCTTTGCATGGGCGACAGGGATTCTTGACTTTCTTGTCATTCTCTCATGGCCGGCGTCTGTCGTGCAGGGTCCGACATCCCCAAAACCGCGGGCCCACCCAAGCTTCGGACGCTCTGAGTTAGCCGCATATCTGGGAAACAAGCCTCCATGCAGTAGAACTGTTAAGAGAGAATCTCAACCCGTACCACCTACACCGAACAAGCATCCACTAACTCCAACCCGTTCGCGCTACGGCTCCGAAGCCTCTCGCCAGCTCAACGATTTGGCTCGTGGCTGCCGACCTTTAATATCCAATCACTTCCTCGCATTCACCCCCGTGCTTGAGCGACAGGTGAACGGCAAGCGGCCCGGACGGCGATGCATAGACAGCGTCGAATCTCCACGGCACTAATAATTAGTAAATCATCCCCGACAGCTGGGTTTAGCCCGGGTTGGAGCATCTCCGTCATCTCACATAAACCAGCACTCAGTCAATAGTCCTAGTGACACGGCAGAGACGGCCGTCGAGCGGGTCATCGTCACTCACTTCTTCTTTCTCGGTCAAGAGCCACCCACTTACGGTGCGCAAGTACGTAAGGAAATGTGAAGACGTGTCAGTCATTTGACGCCAGAGACCACTTGCTCGCTCCATCATAGCCCAAACGTTGATTTCTTTCCATCACGCCCCATCTTCAAGTCTAGGTGGTGTCTCACTTTGTTCAAGCGTGTCTCTCAGTCTCTCATTTTGGTATAATCAGCATCCACTCTTCTGAGTCCCTTCGGACCCCTATGAGACTACTTTCTGGGAATAATACTTTAAAAAAAGAGCAGTGAATGACAAGGCTACACCATGCTGTCAGAAAGCAACCTCCTCAGGACTACCTATCCTCTTTGTTGACTAACTCGGCCTTCCAGCACACATCAAGAGTCCCCGAACTAGGCTTCAAAGAAGACTTTCTTAACCCGACTAGCTTTGCCGACTCCTAGCTCTTCTTCGCTGCCGAGTCTTCAACCAAGCTGTCCGCCATAGCGTCGGCGGTGGCCTGCTTCAACCTCTCATTGTCGTCCGATTTAGCATCCTTGGGCTTCTCCTTAGTCTCTTTGGTTTCCTTGGTCTCCTTCTCATCTTCGCTATCACCCAGACTGAAAGGATCATTGTCCGCGATGGGGTTGGGGTCCACGGAGGAGAGGGGCTGCCATTTGCTTGCCCTTGAGCTAGCCCCCGGAGCCGCATCTTTCGGCGGTACTCGAGGCGACGCGTCGTACATGTTGATTTCCTCCGGCTCCTCCTTGAAACCCACTCTTCGCCCGTTACTTGGCTTCGGCGAGGCAGACGGCTGTGGTGGCTTGTATACACCAGTGTTTGCCATAGGGCGGTTGCCGGCAGGAGCTATCGCTGTGTTAGCCGTATAAGAGGTTGTCGCTAGCCTGCTAAACTTACTACCGTCAGAGGACAATTTCATACCAGCAAAGTCATCGGGGAGAACCTGGGGGTCCGCGTCGTATCGGTCGTAATCACCACTACGTCTGCTCGCCTCTCCAGGACGGCGGAACGGCTCGCCTTGTCTCTGTGTACTTTCCTCACTCTCATCAAAGTTATCCTCGAGCTTCTTCTTTAGAGTCGTAATCCAGCTGTTGACCTTAGTTTGGGTCTCCGCGAATCCCTTGCGCAAGTTCTCTCGGATAACAGGCAGGTCATCGTCGATGAAGCTATGTTCGCGATCATCCTCGTTCCATCCCTGTTGAGATCTTTGACGTCGGCTGTCGTTTGAGTTTCGGTTAGAAGTTCGGTTTTCGTATGCGCCTACATTGTCGTAGTGTTCGGCCAGTTGGCGTGCATATAGTTCGTCGGCCTCCAGCTGCGACAACTGTGCTCGACCCTGGGGCCTCGGTGGCTGAGGCGGGGGGACTTCTTCAGGCTCATCCTTTACTGCATCGGGATCCGTCATTTCTAGATCCTGTCAGCTCCCAAACCTCTCTATTGCTCGGATGTATGGCTCACCAAGGAGCGCGTTAAATGCGGGCTCGACATTGCCGCCACTAGCCCTCAAAATAGCCCTGATCACACTTGGCTCAACAGTTGGAAAAGCTTCCTTTAGAATCGTCTCGTTTTTCTGGGCCTCGGTAAGAGGGCGAGGAGGCTTTGGGGGAGCAGCCTCTGTCGTAGCGCTCGGGGCGGTTTTGGGAGCAGCTGTAGTCGTGGGGGCTGGAGACCTCGGTCCATCATCTCCAACAACACCAGTCGACTGAACGTCGTCGTCGTCAAAGTCGAGCGGGACAGCTGTAGTTGGTGACTCCGGGCCACTCTCCGTGGTGGATTTATTCTGCATAATGGTCGTCATATCAGCTTCAAGCTCCACGGCGCATAAAGTTGTAGGACTAAGATGAACATCTTACCGTTTCAGTAGGGGCCGACATCTTGATACCGGTTTACGTCTGGGTAAGATACCAAATAAAGTAGCTCGATGAGGTATCCAGCTAGAGGTGCCGCCAATTCGCGATCGTGGCAAAGGGAGGATAAGGGAAATTGAAAGGTCTCGCTTCAGCCTGGCTTGCCCGTGATAAAGGTAACATATGAGGCGCGAGGGGTCAACTGGGCCACGACGCTGATGACGTGCCCCACCCCGAGAAGCTGTGCAAGCCACATCTCTCCATTCGCCACAGTAATCTCGATGCTAGGGAGAGCCTTGACAGTCGCCGACAGCCGCCACCAGCTGTTCGCTCACATCTGCTTAAGATATCTAGGGTAGGCGCATCAATTGTCGAGCACTAAACAAAACAAAGCTCTGATCCTGACTTATAGTGAGAAAAAGACTGTAATGGAGCAAAGATCTTGCTTTATTCCGTAAATTACTAGCAGGAGCTCGCCTTGCTATTGCAATACACCCCGAGCCGACAATACTACATACGTTAGGGTTGATTCGACATCAATATGGCAGGACTCGATCTGGATTCAACATTTATACCCTCTCTACACAAACCAGCTGCTCTCCTCCCAATCGCAAGACACAGAGAAAGTTTACTCTACACCATAGAGACGTACCCTGTCACAATAGTTATTGGCCAGACTGGATCCGGAAAGACAACACAGATCCCTCAGTTCCTCGAGCGAGCCGGCTGGTGTTCTGACGGCAAGGTCATTGGCGTTACTCAAGTACGTCCATACTGCGAATGAGATATATCATAATAACTGACGAATATCATTTAGCCTCGTCGGGTGGCGGCAACAACAGTTGCTGTTAGAGTTGCCGAAGAGGTTGGATGCGAGGTTGGGAAGGAAGTCGGATACTCTATCCGCTTTGAAGATGTTACTTCGGCAGCCACTCGAATTAAATTCCTCACTGATGGCCTTCTCATTCGAGAAGCTCTCGTGGATCCTCTTCTGACCCGGTATTCCGTGATAATGGTAGATGAGGCCCACGAGAGATCCATCAGCACAGATATTCTATTGGGTTTGCTCAAGAAGATCCGGAAGAAGCGACCCGATGTTCGCATAATCATCAGCAGCGCAACCCTACAGGCTAAAGAATTCTTGGACTTCTTCACACAAAGTCAAGATGATCAAGTCCCGAAGGACAATGGGGAGGTAAAGGATAAGATTGCAACCATCGTAAGTCTCGAAGGGAGGACATATCCGATTGATATTCTCTACCTCGAAGCACCCGCCGAAGACTACGTTGAAAAGACAATCAACGTTGTGTTTGACATACACACCCAAGAAGGCGAGGGAGACATTCTAGTCTTCCTGACAGGTCGAGAGGAAATTGACAATGCCGTTCAAGCTGTCTCAGAACGAATGGCCGAACTGGATGCGAGATACGGACCTCTATTACCTATGCCGCTCTATGCTGGCCTCTCGAGCGAACAGCAAATGTATGTGTTTGACAAACCACCCGATGGAACACGAAAGGTAGTCTTCTCAACAAATATCGCCGAGGCATCAGTTACTATTGACGGTATCGTGTTCGTCATCGACAGCGGGTTTGTCAAGTTACGAGCCTACAATCCAAGGACGGGCATCGAGTCCCTCACAGCTACACCAATATCCAAGGCGGCAGCATCACAACGTGCTGGCCGAGCAGGTCGAACAAGGCCAGGGAAATGTTTCCGGCTATACACCGAGGAGAGTTACCAGGCATTGCCAGAGCAGAACATTCCTGAACTTCAGAGATCAAATCTAGCACCTGTGATTCTACAACTGAAAGCACTCGGCATTGACAATGTTGTCCGATTCGACTTCTTAAACTCACCGCCATCAGAGCTGATGTCGAAAGCACTAGAGCTGCTTTATGCCCTGGGCGCGCTGGATGAATATGCAAAACTAACCCGACCGCTTGGAGCAAGGATGGCTGAGTTAGCTGTCGAGCCCATGATGGCAAAGACGCTGCTCTCGGCACAGTCCTTTGGATGTCTTAGCGAGATATTGACCATTGCTGCCATGACAAGCTTAGGCGGCAGCGTCTGGTTTCAACATGACGGTGAGAGGAAGAAGATGGAGACTTCTAGGAGGAAGTTTGCGGTGGAAGAGGGCGACCATTTAACATTACTGAATGCCTACCAGGCATTCGTCACCAAGGGGAAAAAGGAAGCCAAGTTCTGCCATGAGAACAACCTCAACTACAAATCTATGACGCGAGCTGTGAGCATTCGAGCACAACTGAAGCGATACCTGGAACGCTTTAACATAAATGTCGACGAGTCCTTAGCCGGTCAAGCATCTGACAACACCAACAAGGCGGAGCAAATTCGACGGTGCCTCACAGCGGGCTATTTCGCGCACGCCGCAAGGATGCAACCAGACGGCACGTTTCGCAACGTGGAAGGTGGAACGGTGCTGTATGCTCACCCGAGCTCGCTCATGTTTAACCGCAAGGCGGATTGGGTTATCTTCCACGAAGTGATGGAGACAGGAAGCAAGATCTTTATCCGGGACTTGACCAAGATCGAGAAGAGCTGGCTGCTAGAGTATGCTCCTGAGTTCTACGAGGTGTCGGATAGGCGGGGATGAGATGTAGTGTGAGGATGGCTGTGTCCGCGCGGAGGTGTCTTGTCTATATGAAACCAGAGGGACGGAGCTAGATGCCGCTCTTGGGAGGGCTGGTGATGGAGAACGGAGATGGGTCCGGAGGGAGGAGTGGGAACTAACAGCTTGGTAATGGACGGAAGATGTCGTGATGGTTTCACTAAGGTATAGCCCAAGTGTTGTAGGCACAAGGACATGTGCATTTAGAGGTAGAAGGTCCGAGCTACACGCACCATGACGGACACTTGAGTGGTGTGACGCTGTGTTGGTTCTCGGACGTGAGGGACTTATACGTACAACCCAGACGGAATAACCACGCGGGAGCCCTTAGTTGATACTGGGAGAAGAGGGACGCGCTTTTGCATTAACACCAAAGTTATGTTGATCAGATGTCCCATTTCATCGATCTAAGTCAAAGTCTCGCCTAGGTGACGCGACAGCTAATGAGCGCTCCCAGGGACGTCATCGCCCTGGTAATAGGAGCAGCAGTTGGGTCTTGGAAGGGAATGCAAGGGATGCATTAAGATGCGAGACAGAACAATGGCCATGATCCATCGGTCGAGCACCACCACATGGGGTCATTTCAATTTTCCCCGGCGCGCGTCCGTGGTACGTAACGACTCATACCGGCATGGGCTTTGCGTTGTTGATGGAGAATTGAGGTGATTAGTACTGCAATATCGGTACCGGAATTACTGTTCTGCTTGCGATAACTAAGATGAAGAGGACGAAGACGTCAAGGTGAGGAGGATGATACTAAATGTCAGAGGGTGTTAGACGGTTTAAAAAAACCCTGCTTCTGCGCCCAATCCTCTTCTCATCTCGGCACAGGGGGTCGCTGGTGAAGCTGGGCGTTTCGGCCTCCGCTGGGCGCGGTCGGTCTAGAATTGGAGGGCAACCGATCGAGAACCGAGTCCAGAAGAAAACGCAGAAGGTCCTCGTGCCCTAATACCGAAACCAAATTAATCTATGCGTGCTACCTACTACCGTGACGACGCTGCTCCTCCTGTACAAACTACAAGCAAATCCTGCTGGCGGCTTTTGTGATGAGTTGAAGTCGAACGACCAGGATGGGAAAGTCGATCGTGTGGCTAAGGCATAACTGGGATTAGTGCCAGGGGCGCAGCGCCCGTAGTGACAGTGCATACGATACCCGTCGGCGCTGTGCGTTTGCTGTAGAATAATTCCTTTCTGGACAGTCGAACACCGGCTGTTGAGTGGCAGATGCACTGTATTGGCGTCCACCGTGTCTCCACTAACAGCCCGCGTACCTGCAGCGGCCAACGGGCCCCCTGTAATAGTTCCCCTTACAGGGCTCCACCGCTCCCCATGCAGCCGCCCCGTCCAGCCACTCATCCATCGAATCCGACCTCCAATTCCAACCTCCACCTCGGTCTTTTATGCATATTCTTGTGCTATGCAGCCGCTGTGCAGCCGCTGTGCTCTCGGGCGGCGCTAAATGGGCCTTGGAAATTAAACGTTTGACTCGCCCGGGCCCTGAATGGCGGACAACCGCCCCTGGAGTGTCCCCCCCGGTCAGCCTCATTGGCAGGGACTTGGAAGGGGTCTCATTCGCTCCTTTGCTGCTCTTGGTGAAGCCTTCACCTGTGCAGGTTTATCTCATCCCCCTGGACAATAGTAGGCAAAGACCTGCCCATGGGAATCCCCCCTTCCAAGGAAGCACCGAAGGACTCCACACCTCAATCTCTCTTCTGGGGCCAATGATTGCAGGAATCCACTGGCTGGGACCACTGAACCACCCACTGTTTCTGCTCCCTGAGCCCTGTGCGGAAGGCGGTTTTGGCCGCTGTGGTGTGTGCTAGGCTTGTCGGTCACTGTCGTTGCAGCCTTCCGGAGTGCTGCCCGTTAAGCCTGGGCGTTCTTCGTTCCAGATCCATTCTCCTCACTCCTCCTTCTCTCCTCCATCGTCAGTCCCCCATTCCGCCAACTGTCGACCGACGGCAGAAACTCGTCCAAACTGCCTGCCAGCGGGCTCGTCATTCTTTTTTTGGTCTTGTCTGTCAAGCTCTTAGTCGTTCTTTTTCTACTTTGCTGTCGCTGCGATCCCGTCACTCTTTAAACCGACCAGCGAAGCTTCCACTCTTTACGCCCTTACCTTGAACGCCAAGGTACCGATCATTCTATCTTTACACGACCTACCATAGCATTCGCCCTCCTGGCACGACTGGCTTTTGGCATCTGTTTCTGTTCTGTTTGCTGCTTTCCTCCGACGAATTCGATCGATCGACTTTTCCTAGTTCCGCGTCAACACCGTCCAACGATCTCACCAACAAATCCATAAATCTTAATGGTCATGCGAGTTGTTTGGGACATAATTCGAGGAAGCATTTAATTAATTCAACCCTTTTCGATAATTTGGGAGGAAATCACAACCGTTTTGCGGACATTTCTTGGTTGCTTTTGAGCCTATCCGTCACGCGGACGGAATCACCAATAGGTTAAGCCATGGATCTCACTCACTTCAATGGGGAAGGCTACCGGCTGCAGCCCCGGGTCAACATCCGGCGAGATGTTCTGGTGCTGGCTCCCGCCGAAATTGTCACCAAGCCGACTCCTATTCGTAGCAGACTGTTCAGCCGATCCAAGGACTGCAAGGAAACTCCCGACTCGAATACTTGCGAAAAGCCTGTCGGCAATTTAACCGTTCCTATTGTTCTTGCGGTTGTGTATGTTGAAGATGCTGTGGGACCTTGAAGTAGAATATTGAGTGCTAATAAGGAACTAGGATCCCCATTGTGCTTGTCGCCTGTCTTCTTCTTTACCTCCACCGCAGGAGTGTCAAGCGTCAGAGGTTGGAAGATATTCAGGACCCCCACAAAAGCTTGGATTTTGGCGTTGCTGTCGAAAATGCGAACAAGAAGGCTGCTCGAAAGAGCCTCTTCATGGGAGGAGGAGAAAAGGGGATGTCTCACAGCAAGAGCCAACTCTCCATGGACATGAACCTCTCATCACCTTACCTCCTTCCTCCAGGCCTGCAGCAGTCTCGCGAGTCCCTTCACTCCCTGGCTCGCTCGCTCGGCCCTGATACACAGGATCCGTATCAATACGTCCAGACTTATACCAACAGCGAGACAGGTTCCATGCGGTCGTTCAACCCCAACAAGGACGGTTCTTCGCTATACACCAAGTCAAGCAGCAACAAGCACTACTCTGCCACCACCGGGAGGTCAATCCCATCTTCTAAGATGGCACCACGGAAAGACTCCAACCCCAAGTCACCAATCTCACCCGCAGAGAGCAAGACGGACCCTTTCGCAACACCCACCGTACCCGAGCCAGCTTTCAAAGCCTCGTCTCCTGTCGATGCTCATGAGCCAATTATCCCCATCAAGCCAATCGTTCCTGAGATTGGCTCTATTTCTGACTATGATGAGAAGTACGACGACCGCAAGAGCATCGTTCCCGAGATCAGGGCCCCCTCTCCCGCGAGAACCAAGGACCCTCAGACTCCCCATCCATTCGAGTTGCCTCCTGGGCCTAACAATATCGGCATGGCTTCAGCCGGCGATGACTTCCCTATGCCTCCTAATAGGCAGAATGACACTGCGGGTCTCGGCCTGAACTTCGATCTTCCCAACCCGTCGTCACCTGCTATCGGCACAGCTCTTGATGCACCCTTGTCTGCACCGATTCAGGGCCGTAATCAGCAGGACGATGACTACGGATATCATGAATATCAGCCTCAGATCCAGACCTCGGAGTATTACGACGATGTCTACGAGGACTACGGTCGTGGTCGTTCACCCTCCAGGCAAGGGTCGCCCGATGGAGCGCCTCAACCACATGGTCTCGGAGTTCCCCAGCAGGATAACAAGAGACTATCTGTTGGATTCCGCCCTCTGCCTCCAGATGAGATTACCGAGTCTGAAGATCCAGAGTACCGCGCCAACCGTATCCGATCCTTCTACAAGGAATACTTCGACGATTCTAAGGAGGCACCTCCGCCCATGCCACCCATGCCCCGCCAAGCCCAGCAACAACAGCAACAGCCAGGTGGATACTATGAGGACTATGATCAGGGTTATCTTGGAGAAGCCGCTGCATACTTTGATCCTGAGACTAACGCCTTCGTCATGCCCTACTCGGAGCCTGTCACTCGACGTGCAATGACGCCCCCGCCTAGCGGCCGAAACCGTGGCGGCCCCGGAGGTCCGGGACCACGAGGTCCTCGGATTCCTCACGGCGCTCATGGCTCCGTTGGGGGCATGAGTCTTCCCGGCGGACCACGAGGCCGACCTCGTGCTGGGTCCGCTTATGGGCCCCGAACGGGCTCACAAATGAGCTCTCGTGCCGGGTCCTCTCTTGGCCCACGGCCTGACTCTTCTGCCTCCAACGCAAGATATCGACAGCAGCCTAAGAAGAAGGGACCGCCACCCGCTCCCTTGACCACTCTGCCAACTCCTTCCAAGCTCCGGGACGATTCCTTTGCCATTATGGGAGCAATCGACTTTGCTCCGCCAACCACCTTCAAGGACACTGCCGCCGGCCGGTCTCAGAGCCCACTTGGTGAGAGGCGACCGTACTCGCCTGCCGTTCCTGTCGCTACTCCCCTCGTCACCGCCTTTGACGAACTTTCCGCACTCCCTAGCCCGTAAGTTTTGCCGAGAACCTCTGCTTGGAGGAGACAGTTTGCTAATATTTGATAGTCATCTCCTCCGTAAATCAGGCACCTTCACCGCCCTCGACTTTGCTCCTCCCAAGAAGTTCCACGATGCCGACGACCGGAGCGATGCAGGCAGCATCAGGAGCAACCGAAGTGGCATCTCAGCAGCCCAACTGGGCGCCATCCGCGGCGGCGCAGGACGTGTCAGCCGCCTCCCTGGCGACACCGTCTTCACGCAAGCATCATTGCAGGACACTCTCAAACCTCAATGGGGCATGCGTCAATAGAGGCCTCCTCCCATTCCACCCTGAACCACTCCTCGATCGCCTTGGAACTTGTCGGTTCTGGCGTTGCATTGATCACAGCGTGCGGCGGGTCTTGTCGCTTTATTTTGGATGCGTCGTTTTTCCTGCTATTTTTCACTTCAAAGGAGTAATTCAGGATCGTGATGACTTGTTGTCGTTTCTTTTCTTTACATCTAAGGCGACTTGCGAGGCTTGCATATAGAAATGGGTAGGAAAACCACAATGACTACTAGATGACGACTGCCGCTCCGGATGGGCGTCCGGCAAATTGTATATAGGTCAATTGGATGTGGTGTTGATTCAGTCAACACTGGCATTATCTTGCATTATTTCCTAGACTGATAACTGCTGTGATTTGGTGACATATCTTTCCAGCTGAACTGCAACAACATTTCAGCTCCAACAAGTGCTAATACATAAATGAGCAGTGGCGTTCACTTCCATTCGGCTGGAGTTGAGCCACAAGTTCCCGCCGCCCGTGGCGCAAAACTGACATGCATTGGCACGCGATCAAATTCCTATTTTTATCACAAGCATCGGGATTGGAGGAAGAGTGGATAGGCCACAGCACAGCCATGGATTGGTGAACACGACGGAGAGAAGGAGGGGCAATGCTGGTTATGGGCACTATATCTGAGGCGGCTGATGACGGTGAGTGGATTGATGGAGAGTTGGCGGTGGGTTTGTTCTATTGTAACACGGACGGAAAATGGGGTTTCGTCTGAGCGCTTGGCGATAATGAATTATGGCGTCTCGAGTGTAGAGGAGTCTGTTGTGTTAGAGTTATTTGGAACCTTCATGGGCGAGAATCGAGAATGGCTATAGCTGTATGACACCTATGCCTGTTGACCTCGTTTTATGGCAGTGGTTTGAGCTCCTGTCCTGGCTCCAAGGGTGTGACGGTGGAAATAAAAATGGAATCTCTAGGATGTAGCTCTGGTACTTTCTGTATCAACTGACGTGTTGGTAGTACCATGCCATCTTGTCGCCTTGGGTTATCCTTGGGTGCCCTTGGTTGTGGATTATTAAGGAACACTATTTTGCCATCTCGTAGAACATCTCGGGGATATCTATCGTCCAATATGAGCTGGGAATTTTGCTCTCAAGCAGTGCATAGGCTTAGGCCTGCGGTATTCGATTCATTGTCGGAGGGGAAATTAGTGAGTTTCTATCCCTCTTCTGAAGATGCCGAGGCTGAAATCTGGTTGTGCATGAGATACAGGGCTTATCGATGAATTGGAAGACATTCCAGAGATTTCAATGTTGGCATAACTGGGGGTTTGAGACAAACTTTCACCTTGCATCTTTTGAAATGAGCTCCAGGCTATAAGGTAGGATTGACCATTTCATATGCATATCACTTACGATACCTACTTGATTTCTAGGGTTGAGGCAGTGAAACGCCCCTCATATGCAAGGAACAACCTTCAGCGAATTGGGTATTCTGCAACCTGATATTGTAGTGATGTGTCTAGGCAATAAGAACCGTCCTTACGCGGTCATGGTACACAAACAAGTAGGTTGATAGACGAGATACAATATTGTGATTGTCACCTCGTTGTAGCCAATCACCTCCCGAGCACTGTAGATTGAAGTATTGGGGGATGCCTCACCGTTTATTAACCGTAAAGCTGAACTCAAATCAGAGATCATTCTCTCGATCATAAGTCTGCCATTTTCGGTTTACCCGTGCACTTGTCAGCATTCACGATTCAGCCGTCAAGCCGCCGAGGCCAAGACACGAATGACGGAGGAGTGGGTCGTCATAGCATGGCATCCAACGCATGCACGAGACAATGAATCTGCGGTTCAAGGCATAGGGTTGGACGGATATAAATGGCAATGCTGGTAACCTGTGAGCTGTATTGAGGGTTCTGTCCATGACTGGCCAAAAGCGTGATTACCGAGGCGTCCGCTTCATGATGGTGCCAATGTCGAGGTTGCGCAATGGAATGCAGAGAGGAAGGGAGGATGTAACCTTGCACTGGGAACCCGTAAGCAGCGTGCGGCGTGGGGAGATTTTCGTATGGACGAGCCCCAGAGGCCTGGAATCGAGGAGTGGAGAAACAGAGACCTGAAGATGGGACACAGTCACAGAGTTAAGCAAGTTGGTGGCGCGGGATGCAATCACACTTGATGCTTTGGGCATTTTGAGGGTCTCTTCATGCCGAGAGGGCCTAAGACTTCGTATCGACGACTATCATTTGCACTAAGATGGTTCGAGACAGGCGGCTTGGCTCTGGGGCTGTTGCCCATCTTGCCCATCTTGCCAACACGGACATTCGCATTAACACGGACACTGACACAGACAATCGACAATCCGTCCATCCCCATCTATTTCCATTCAACGGCTGATCTTCGTAGCGGCCGAAGGACGAAGCCAAAGCACAAGACCGAGAGGCTGTGCAAGACGGCGGGAGGTAGCCCTGGGATCCAATTGCGGTCGGGTACCTGTCAGCAGCAAGCAGGAACAGCCAAACAGCCCAGGAACAAGAAGTAATTTTACACCTTAAGGTACGTTAGCAGCCACTGTAAATTACCGTGTTGCCGATTTCAGCGGGCGGCGGCGAGGTAACCCAAAAGCCCTGCAGCGCCGGCAGGGTTGCCCGTTGCAGTCCAACCAGACAACGGCCAACCGAAACTGGCTGCAGCAAAATAGGAAGGCCATCCGTCCATCGGATCTGCATCTCTTCGTTTCCTCGCGTTCTCTCTTTGGAAGACTCTTTGACGGTGCTGCTGCTGTTGCTGCTGCTGATTCCCCTCGTTCGTTGCAATCCTACAAGCAGCCACACCTTACCACCGCCCGCCCACCCGCCCACTCACACTCGGGAGATTCCCTCTGTTATTCCTTTCGAACGCGGCTTTTTCCAAATCTTACCTTAATCTTCAGCTCGCAACCTTTATTTCCTTCTCTCAAAGGCGTCAATCGTTTCTCCTTCCTTTGCGACTTGCCGCGCGCGCCTCTCTCCCGAATCCCATCAGGCCTGTTCCAATCCGTTGGCGGTCGAGGCCTACTGTCGAAGCCCGCTAGAGCCCCCCAAAGGGTCCCCCCTAAGCCCACTACGATCCAAGACAACCACCGCTCGTGCGTCGTCGTCCCGATTTCGAAACGTCTTCCTCCCCTTTTGTCCTCGTCCATCGCCAAATCGGTCGCTGCGAATCGCCTCGCCTCGCCTCTCCTGGCCTTGGATCGTCGCTTGAAGAAGGTATGTCGTATCACCTTCGCTCCCGTTGGCGATGCTGCAACTGCGCTGCGCTGCAAGATGAGATGCCATGCGTCGTGCCGTGCTCCCTCAACTGGCTGATCCCATCCTTGCCCTGGCTATTGATCCCACCATCACAACACCATCAAAATATTGCTGTCTACATTCCTGGCTAGGCGACGATATACTGCAAATCCCATTCGCGAAGCTCCCTTTCTTCGATTGAACGACCCTATTATTGATTTAATCCCTTCTCCTTCTCCTTCGTCCTTGCTTCAATCTCGCGTCCTGTCGTGTGCTCTTTGTCGTTGTCGCGCTGACATGATTCTCGATTATAGGCAGCTGCCTCGACTGACCTCGCTGGGCTTCGCCATGTCCAACACGACGGCAGCTCCGGCTCCTGATGCCTCGGAGCCGGCCTCGAGCCCTGCTCCTGCGCCATCTCCCTCAACACCTCCCGTTGAGTCGGTACCTGCATCTTCGTCTCCTGATGCTCCTACCGAGGCTCCAACTAGCGATGCTCCTCCAGCCACTACAGATTCCCCGGAACCTGCTCCAACTAGCACTCCACCTGAAGAAGTAACTTCCGAATCGCCACCTCCAGAAGAGACGACCCCAGAACAATCCGTTCCTGCCGAAACACCTACCACAGAAGCTGCTCCTACTACTCAGCCTGCTGATCCCACAACAGAGGCACCAGCACCGACTACGGCACCTGAAGAGCAGCCTACATCGAGCGAGGATGTGCCTACAACCGCCCCCGAACCGGAACCCTCATCAACTGACGAGCCACTCTCGACTGTTATTACCGTGACACCCACAGACGGCACCAGTGTTCAGACCAGCGTTGTAGTTGTCATTGGCACCAGCACGAACGATGCAGACGTCCCATCGTTGACTACCTCGGCGAGTGGTACGTCAACTGCGACTCCCATTGATCCCTCAGGTGGTTCCGGGGGAGGACTTAACCAGAAGAGCAAGGTTGCTATCGGTGTTGTCGTTCCCATTGCTGCAATTGCCATCCTTGCACTCGTTGGATTGTTCTGGTGGAAGAAGCGTCGTGCGCGCCAACAGGCTGAGGAGGAGCGACGAAAGGAGGTCGAAGATTATTCCTACAACCCTAATGCGGACCCGACCATCCCTAACGTTGCAATGACGGGCGATGGTTCGTATGAGATGAGAGAGGATGGTTCCTCTGGATACCGCGGTTGGGGCAACACCACTGTTGGTTCTACTGGTCGGAAGGCTTCTACTACCATGTCCGGTGGTGTGGTCTCTGGGCAAGCATACTCCGATGCTACATCCCCGACTATGCGAGGAAATATGTCGGATGCGCCTCTGATGGATGGTCACCAGTCCCCCGAAGGCGAGATCCTGGGGCAAATGGGCCCCTCTGTTGCCAACAACCGTGGAGCTGACGTTCAACGTGGACCCTCCAACGCCTCATCTTCATACAGTGCTGCTGCCAGGTCTGAAGGTTCCGATGGTGCTGGTGTGCCATATGGCGCAGGCGGTACATACTACGACCAGTATGCTCAGAACAACCCTTACAATGATCAAGCCTTCAACGGCCAGCAAGGCCCACCCAACCAGCCCATCATCCGCGATAACCCAGCACGGCGTAACACACGCATTGAAAACCCTTCGCACTATCCTCAACAGAGTGCTGGAATTTCTCAAAACTTCTAACGGGTTTCGTCACTGGTGTTCACGGCTCTGATTTCTTTTACGTTTGTTTTAACTTAAGATACCCGCCTCCTGCCGTACCTTCTCTCGCCAGGAAGCGGATCGATCGTTTTGGGTGCTCCGCATTATTGGCATTTGAGAAGGGATATTCCCATTCGAAAACATCTACCATATCACTTAATCACTCCTTGAAAATCCCCCGTGTTTGCTCATTATAAAAAGATCGTTGTCCGCCGGGTGTGTTATTTTTGTTCTATGGAAGGCAACTCCGGGGCTATTCTTACTACCGCTTATATCATGAGATGGAGACCTGTACATACGATGAACGGCATAGCGGACTTGTTTTGCTGGAGCTTTTGGATAAGATGACTGGAGGTCAGAGTAATGGGGAAGATCTGAAGAACGGCGGGAGTGTCGTTGATGTAAGGGGATGTGGATTTAGAGGTTGTTGATTGAACATGATATTGAAAGGGATTGTGTGGATAGATAGAAAGTACATAAGACGCCTAGTCAATTGAAAGCTCTTGCACTGTTACCTAAAGTCCTGCCATCTACCCGCTCTCGTCAAAAACCGTCTCAGCATCTCATACCGGACGTCGCACGTGCACAACGGAATAGACGATAGGGGTCTAAGGTACCGAGGTATATGAAAACGTCCCCTTCCAGGAAGCATCCTACACATAACATCGGATCAGATAAACAATAACCTCCTCCCCCGAACACATCAAAGGGTTGTAGTTGCCTCTCGAAGTGGAGCGGGCGCCGGCTGGTGAGATACAGAGACGGAATGCTGGGCTGAACCATCGGGACGGAGTTCAAAAAGGGAGGATAGCCTGGGAGATGCCCCTACTAGACTATATAAGTAGCCCTTTCATCCACCTTGAGCTACTAGTCGGATACGGACAATTATGCCTGAGATAGTGTTGGACGTCGATCATCCGGCGAGCATGGACACGCATACTCACTACCTCACATCAGCACCGCCTTCACAGCATACAGTGATTATTGAGTGTGGATATTAACATTTCAAGATCCTTAAAGGAAAGTTGACTACGTTGGATGAAGGCAAGGCCGCCAATGCAACTAAAATATGTATACAAGCTACTGAACGGTACAGCCAAGAAGAAACTCAGAAGCAAAACTGAGCTTGACAATGAACCCCCGTTTTCATCCCCCATGTTACTCCTCAGACGCAGACGCCGTTCTCAGATACACTGCAAGACAATATGTCGAGAACAAAAGATAAAGAGCAACAGAAGCAAAGAGCACACAACCAGTGCTATAAAACGCCAAACCATGTCCTTTTCTTTCCAACTCCAAAGCTGACCCTCAAGCAAAACCACACATAGTGTCGACACCCCTCACATCTCCTGCCTCATGGCTTCTCTGAGCGCCAATTCCTTGCGGCGCTTCTTCTCCGCCCATTCCCTACTAGCGGCTCGAGAACGCTCTGCCGCTTGTTCCCTCGCTAGTCTCGTCGCCATCTCCCGCTCTCGCTTCTCTCGTTCCTTATCTTCCTTAAAGCGATTATTGTCTCGATGGAAGACCTCCCTTCCTCGCTGCTTCAATACCTGAAGCTCCTCAGCTGAGAGGGACATTCGCTGTCCGTTGACACTACCAGTAGAAGTCGACGTTGCCCGGCTGAGGTCTTCATGCGACGCTATGGTGGAGAGCCTACCACGAGCCTGTGGGGACCTGTTACTGATTGAATTCCCTCGTGCGACACCGATCGACAAGCGCTTGGCCTTGGACGTATCTGACTGCTTGGTTCCGCCATCTTCCTGGGTGCTCTTGCCTTGGCGAGCTCGGCTGGATATCGTGTCGCGAGGCAAGGTGCTCGGAGTAATACTATAACGAACGGGTTTGGCCTTGAACTCGCGCTTTTTTCTTTCCTCCTCCTCCTGAGCTTTGAGACGGGCCTCTCTTTCCTCACGCTTCCGACGAGAGATAGCTTCTCCGGGAAGCTCAAACGTGGGCTTCGTCAGTGGCTTACTAGACCTTGGTCTCGGAGGAGCAACGTATGCCTTCTGAGCCTCAGCTTGTTGAGCCTTACGAGCCTCACGTTGTTCTTTCAAGCGTCGGGCGACAGCTTCACCAGGCAATTCAAAGTTTGGCACTGTTGGTAGCTTAGTCGACTTAATGGGACCTTTTGGTACTGTCGGCTTGTGGTTGACTGACTTAGCTCGGGTAAGCTGGGTGGTGGACTTTGGAGAGTTCTCCATCTCGGTCTGCTTGTCTCGGAATATGAGTGAGGTCGACCGGCGAATCGAAGGCCGCGTCTTTTCAGAATTCTTGACACGAACGGTAGCAGCTTGGCCGGCTACTGATACACGTTTCGAAGTTGTTGATTTCTTGCCTTCGGGCAACGGCTCAAGATGCTTACTGAGACCTCCATTCTTGGGGGAGGTGATTCGTCCGGACTGGGTCACGGCATTGATGGCCTCAAGCTCCTCCTCGAGCTTATCGAGCTCCTCCAAAGAATCTTCAATTCGAGGAACGGAGAATGAAGCAGCCCTCGATGATCCTCCAGCGAGACTACTGCTTCGTTCACTTACGAGGGTAAGTGCTGGTGACACGGCTTGCTCATTGACTTCGACCACCTCTGGCGCTTTCTGTGGCGTACTAAGGTGCAACTCGTATGCTGGAGGTAGATCGAGCGCCATGTTGCTTCGGTCTCTTCGCGCCGCGGCTATGTTCCCCTCCAGCAATGAATATTCATCGCCCTCGAGGGGAGTCGCTATGAGAGTATATGTATTAGCTGAGGAGGTTCCTTTGGAAGCCTCTTGGAAGGCTGACGGCTGAGTGCGTGCCAACAAGTTGCAGCCGTAAACCAATGGCCCTCTGGTATGAGCGCAGTTGCCCTCGCCAAAGGAGTCTTGACCGTCGGCTGAACTAGCTGGCTGCGGGTACGTTATCAGCCATTCGAACTGACCTGCCAGATGCTTAGCGAATTCGTCGCTGGGGCTCTTGGGCTCTGCAGCTAGCAGCGGGTGGTTCGTGATGGGATGGTTCTCTATAAGTAGGACGGAAGAGTCAGTCAAAGGATACGACCGTGACAACGCTGAGAATCAGTGCTGGACATTTGGTGAACCAAACCAACCTTTTGAAGCAGAGCGTTCAGCAGCTATGAAACTATTTGACTCCTCCGTAACGACATCAAGTGGTTCGAACGTTTCGGGCTCGATGGTCGCACGCCGCCGAAACCCTCGGGAGGCGACCTTGGCCTTGATTGGATTCGTCTCTGCGAACTTCGCGTCGTGAGGCCCTAGCCTCTTGAGAAGCATCAGTTGCTCAAAGGTAGAAATGGACTCGGTGGTGGGGTGGCAAGCACGGTTCCTGTTCTGAGCGTCGTCAATTGACAGCTCTTGTAGCATGCCTTGCGGAAAGTCTGTGTAGCAGGGATTTGAGGTCGAGGAGCCTGCGTTGAGGACAGACTCGGGAGAATCCTGGTGGATGGAAACTTCGGCCATGGCTCGTAGACTGGTCGGTCCCTCCTTGACCCTGGGGAACATAGGAGCCGGGGGTCCTCGGGGAACTCGGGAAGTCAAATTGGCCGCCACAATGAGGCGAAATTGGGCAGGGAATTGCTGAAGAGCAAAGTGCAATTTCACAGATAGACAGGGGTCGAGATGGCCAAGGCCTAAAGGCGGGGCAGGGGGGATAGGCCTGGCTTGAACTGCGTTTCGAGTTTATGCGAGGATTTAGAAGAGCTAATGAAGCTGAAATGATCAATGATGCTTGAGCAATAAACTTGGATAGCAATGGTGATGGATGGAAGAGAAGAGGGGACGAGAGGGGGGCTGGCGGAGAAGTTTGTAAACAAACAGCCCAAGGTAACTTAGCAACGGCAGCAGCGGTCATGGTACGTGCTATGAACACCTTCCCTCTGTGTGCTACGAAGTACATCACGCTGGGTCTTGCCTGCTTCAGTGACATCAGGAAGAGATAATGCGGCGCGCCTCCTACAAAGTAACTGCTCCACCTACTTGATAGGGCTGGTTGCAGCAAGTTGCAGGCCATGGAGAGCGACTCGGGCAAGGTGGTTTGTTGACTTGCATCACTGACTAAGACACGCGTGCCGCGTCTTTCGACGCCCCATGACGTTCAAACACGACCCCGCAATCAACGACAATGGAGCCCTAAGCCAGTAAAGTCACAGGGAATTGGGTTGCAACTTATACTAAAGGATACATATTCATCACCATTCAATATCCTCCGAAAGAGAAGGTATCTGCAGGCAATTACTGAAGGGTTCCTTTAAAAAGGGTTATTCCAACCAAAGCCACACAAATCCCATTGAAACAGTTGGCGAGAGGACTGTTCCTTTCACGATGCGCGAAAGTTAAGACTTTTCCCTTGTCTGCCGTCCTGAATCTTCCGATTCATCAGCGAAGGAGGCTTGTAGACTTGTATCCATAACGACGCTATCACTCGTTCTCATGTGAGAACACGATATAGCATGTGCTGTTTGCGGCGTCATTTTGACGCATAGACGTGGCGTGTCGGGAACAGTACGCTACGGAGTTTCCTGTATTTCATATTAGCATTGCATCATGAATTCTTTAAGGTTCACGCAACTACCTTCGGAGCTCTAGAACTTCCTGTAACGTCCCTTGGCGCGAACTTCTGCATCATAGCTAAGGGCTACAGGGACTTGGAGTCGGCGCAGTGCAGGACGAACTCATCACTTCGACCTGCAAGTGAGGAAAATAAGGACTGTGGATGAAATAAATCCTTTATTCCTCTTCCTCCTGAGCTGCGGCTTCTGCAGCTTCGGCCTGAGCCTGCAATGCAGGTGCATGTTCAGTTGGGATACGGACCAAGGTCTGAGGAAGTGGTTCGGTCGTAGCTTGAGGTGCATCGCCAGGGACATCTGAAGCTGTTTTCGCAAGTTTGACTATTCGAAATATTAGCTAATTGTCCCGGGTCGAGTATCGGTAGACTTACTCGAAGCCATATTGATTGCGCGAAGAACATTGTGCCAGTTTCCAACAACCGCGGCAATTGCTATCCAACGTTAGCGCATGAGCATAGCCAGCCATGAGCGTAAGAGTACCTTCGGTTCCGTCTGATAGAGTTGATAGCTTTTGTTCCAAGGCCTCCATCTGTGTTGCGACAGCGGCACTCAGGTCTCGGAGTTCCTTCAAGTTCTCGAGTTCCGCCTTCTTTTCCTCGATGCGCGCTTGTAAGGCTGGAGATTGACCTGATGTTGAAGCGCCGCGGCTATGGGAGGGAACAGATCGTAGAGGGTACGCCATGGTTGGTGATTGCCTAATCTAAGGTTATTTTAAGTGCCATAAAAAGCGCTGGATGTATTCAAGAAGTTTGGGCTTATTAGGTTACAAATGGCATACAGCGGAGGTGTTAGTGGGGTTGATGGTTATCCCCCTTCACGTGCGGCGCGTGCCACTTCGCGGCACCCCAGCAACCGCAGGGTCCAAAAGTCAAATCACGCTACGCCGAAATAGGTCAATAGTAAATAATGACACACAGAATTCCTTCTCACAGACCGACACTTCCCAACCACCCTTTACTTCACAAGCAAACTCGCCAACATCGCCAACTGCTCCACAGCAGACTGTCCGATTAAGTGTTCGATATTCTTGCAGTATGAGCTATGGCTAGGCTGAACGAACCACCAGTGTCTACGGACAGCCTCGAAACGCGTATGTATCTCCATTATTCGCTCCCAGTTGTCATATAGGACTGGGCTAATCATATTATTGTATACAGTTCGAAAGAAGTTATTAAGACAGAACCGAGATCTCGCAAAATCGAACAATGTGCGAGCGCTTCGAATCCGAGAACTCGAAAACGATTGTGCCTGCATGCTCTCCGAAAACCTCGAGCTGCGCGGCCGCATCTTGGAGCTAGAGAAAGAAGCAGAAGACAATGACACCAGAAGGATTGCCGATCATGCTTTAGCAATCAAGCACAAACTAGAGTCTCAATTAACAGAATGGGGCACACTGCTTGCCGGTCTGGGTCTTGAACCCCCAATGAAGAAGCATTCGCCTCGAATTAGGAAATCCTCGAAGCAGCAGCGACTGAGCTTCAGTTCGGCTCGACCAAGCCCGTCGCAAAGGAGGTTGCGCGATATTGCTAGGGATATTGAGGAACTAGGCCACATCTCAGAACATAAATCGTACCCGCGGAGGACGTTGAAGTAAGTTCCGTCAATAACTGAGTACTTGGGCGCGTAGCTAACGATTGCAGTCCCGAACAAATTCTAGCTCTCCGATCCGAAGCCGGGTCAGATGCTGACTCTGCCGAATCACCAGAGCTTGGTCCGCCACCAATGTCCCAATTCATCGATGAGGATCCTGTTAAGGTCGATTCGCCCAGCCAGTCCCGTTTAGCACCAGCTCTAGTACCGAGTCCTAAGGCTCAAATAAAGCCATCAGAGACTCTTCCATCACCCCCAGATGATAAAAAGACCCACAGATCGCAATCACCAGAGAAGAAGAAAGAGCCCAAGCCACAGGCGCAGGTCATCAAAGCCCAGGACGTCAAACCGGAAGAGCGCAAGCCGCAGGAAGTCAAACCCCAGAAGTTTATCATATCCGAAGAACCGTCTCCAACCGTAGCTCCGGCTCAGCCTGTTAAGACCGGATCCAAACGGAAGCTTGCCGCCAGGGATGATATGGAAAACACGAGGGCCCAGCGTGTCACGAACGAGAACCTACCTCCAAAGTCAGCGACCGAGAAGCAGTCAATCCGCGCAAAGGCGGGAGGGAAGACTTTAAAGGAGCTTGCCAACTTAAGAAAGGAAGCTCGCGAAAGATCAGCAAATACCACGAACACTAGGAAACCGCTTGCAGTAAAGAGCACCAACGATGATATGAGTTCTCCCAAAAAGAATCCCAAGCCAGCAATAATGGATGAGGTTGCTGCTGCCAAGGCCGATCTCCTTCGATCCAAGGCATCCCAAGAGAGGTCGAAGGCGAAGACAAAGAATACCACCCCAGTCACGATTCAAGCTGTTTTGGACTCAGAACCTGGCGCCCCTGTCACTTGCGAGCTTGGGACACCCTTTACTGAGCAGGCATTACTTTCTCCTAGCTCCCCTGAGCCAGTGACCTCCGACGACGGTCTCCGAGGAGCCACCCCGCCACCTGCTGATATCAGCTCAAGCAGGGAACCAGCAAGGTTAAGCAGACGGAGTAGAACAGCTGTTAGTTATGCGGAGCCAAACCTAAGGGACAAGATGCGGAGACCGACCAAGGAGTTATACGATGCCGTGACAGGCGAAGGCAAATATGCACGGCGATCAAGTCAAGTGGAACCAGTCGCACCCGAATCAGTGGTAAAGATCAAACACGAGTCTGATACTGGAGACTCTTGGAAAAAGCTGCCTGCTGCACCAGTATCTGGCGAGCATGCGTCTGATAGCATCCCTGCAAGCCCCTTGGCCGGAAAGGGATCTTCTCCCGGGGATCTTCCTAGTTCTGTGGCCACGGCACGGCGGAAACGTCCATCGATGTTGACCAAGGAGGCAGACTCAGGTACCGACCATGGAAAGGGCGAAGAAAGAATCAAAGATGACGTTGTTGACTCTGATCCTGCCAGTCTGGCGGAGGTCGATGTTTATGAGTTTACACCTTCATCACCTCAGCCGGAGAATCAGACTGCAGCAGAATCGAAGAAGAGGCCCGGTGGCCGCAAGAACACTCGAAGGATGTCAGCGGCTGTTCAGAATGACGAAGGACTTACGGTCAAGGAGCGAGGCATGGCGAGACGAAGGAGTATGATGTTATAATGACAATGGTAATAGCGGGAGTTTCATAGAGCATAAGGCGTTTGGAGCTGTTGCTTGTCAGGACTGATAAATGCTTTGATGGGATCATTCAGACTAGTCATGCTCAAGATACCAAGCGACGGAACTTCTTTCAATATTTGTATTTACATTTGTTACTTGTCGGGAACACCCGCCCAATTGGAAATGTTGGCTTTGTGCCTAGCCAATATTGATTTCTTGGATAAGTGGTTCTCTTCTGAGAAAGTCCGGATGTGCCTCCAAGTTCATTACGGGTATCGCCTTCATGCTTGCTTTGATTAATATGCTGTCTCTAAGAATCCATCTCCTACCCTTCTACTTTCATGACGGGGCTGCAGTAGGTTCTACTGGTTTCGTGTAAGTCACCTTCTCAACCGCTACGGTCTCGTTGCCCTTGTCGTCCTTTCGTAATTGGTAAACGTATAGGGTAAGGGAGATGCCCTGAACCTGTTCATATTATCAGTATCGAGTTCTTTGCGCGCAATCCAATCGAAGCACCTACATCCATCAAGCAGAAACTCGGCGTCGGCTCCTCTCCCTCCTTGCTCCATCCCGTCTGATAGGCTCCTGTGGCGCTTCCCGGGTTGACGAAGAACTTGTCCATGTACTCGAACGCATCGAATCGGTGCGTGCCGCCCCAGCAAAGAACGTCGACGTCCAGCTTGTTCGCCTCAGCTAACAAGAGATCGGGCTCATTCGAAACAAGGGTGAAGCCTTCTAGGAAGCCAATCCGGATGCCGCCGTGGGTGACCACCTGAGTTAAGGGGAGGGAGGTTGCTTCGACGTCATACCGTCCCTTCACGATTTTCAAGTCGGGCGCAACCGATCGTAGGTACTCGTAGGTGTGCTTGTCCGTCAAGTTTCCGAGACAGAGCGTTTGGCCGATCTTTCCGGGGGCGAGGAGCTTCTTGAACTGGAGCGGTGTTAGCTGCCTATGCGTGGAGGTCAAGGAGGCTTGAAGGGACGCGCCTTGGGTGGTATGTCAAGCGCCCGGTCGGGGATGTGAAGATCCCCTATAACGAGGATAAGAAACGCCATGGTACCTCTCTTGGAGCCGAAGAGAGCAAGGCTGTAGTGAATTCGCGATCGTAAGGAGACCCGAGCTGTCAGCCTCCTAGAGCTCCGTGAGGCTGGAGGGGCCGACGACGCAGGTACGTAGGCGTTTGGATACAGTGGTAAGCCACATCGCAATAACGGGGCTGATGCTGTGACTCCAATCCGTCAGCCACGCCAATGAATCTTATCAGTAGGCGGGGTGCGATAAGCAATTTTCTTTCCAAAATTTTGGGATTTTGCACAAAGCTGGGGTCCTGCTTCACCGAACAACCCAGCCAGTGCGATCGAATTGCTCGACAAGATGGCGACGGCGACACCTTCTCTGGCTGAAAAGCTGGACAAGATCAAGTCCCCTGGGCTTCACAGCCAGCACAAGGTACGCTTTGTTTTACATCGTTCGTCTTCATGGGATCGTGGATTAACCGTAGACTTATAGAATGTGGTTGTACTCCATGCGGTTGAATCGACTTTGAAGGAACAGAACACTGCGCCGACACCGACGGGATACTTTGCCGCACTTTTGGCTCTTCTTCAGCAAGCGAACAACAATGACAACATCAATATCGAATTGGCGGCACCGGCCGTCTACCTCCTTGACGTTGTTACTCCATATGCCCCCGAACCTCTGCTCCGATCCAAATTCACCCAGATCTTGTCGTTACTCGCTCCAGTCCTCCTATTACAAGATGCTGAACCTATTTTGTTACGGACATCTATTGGATGTCTCGAGTCGTTACTCTTGGCTCAAGACTCTCCATCCTGGGAACTTGGTGTGACACAGATCAGCCCCCGAAGGGCTATCGCTGGATTATTGAATATGTCTCTGGACCACAGGCCGAAAGTGCGAAAGAGGTCGCAAGATGCATTGAAAAAAGTCCTCCGAAATCCCCCTCCTAGCCCATCAGTGGATCACCCCGCTGCCGATATGTGCGCCCAAACTGCCCTCAAGAATTTGGAGGATCTAGCGGCCAAGGCCGTGCAAGGACGAAAGGGAAAGAAGACAGATGCGAGCCACGATCCGGCATTGATTCATGCTCTCCAACTAGTAAAGACAGTCGCAGCTGCAAGTGGTGGATGGCCCAGCAAGAAAATCGAGAACTTGTGTGAACTACTACTTGGGATTGCAAAGACCGGAAACGAGTACATGACGATGGCGGCTTTCGAAATCTTCGAGATGATATTTGAGGGAATGACTGATGAGGTCTCATCCGCTAAACTGCCACGCCTGATGGAAATTATTTCGGAACTTCAACCTGCAGCGAACGATACCCAGCTTGTACCCCCATGGCTTGCAATTTTGTCTCGAGGATACGATGTTTCTGCTCAGATGGAACCTGAAGAAACCTTCCAGAACCTCCCCAACCTATTCGCCATGGTTGCGCAATTCCTTGAATCGCCATCTGAGAATATTCGAATTTCCGCCTCCGAGTGTCTGGTTTCTTTCATGGTGAACTGCGTACCGCGACAAGTCATCCTTGAGCCCTCGATATTCGATGAGAAGACCCTGGAAAAGATTGCAAAAATAGCAGAGTCACTTTTGAGTGTTCAGTACCAGGCAGCTTGGTTGCAGACTTTCAACGTTCTCGGCGCTATGTTTGATGCTCTTAGGTGGAGAGCCTACCCGATCATGCTCAATGTCACCAAGACTATTGGCGAAATTCGGGAGAACTCGTCATTTCGCAACAAAAAGGAGGCAGACGATGTAATTGGGAAGGCTATTCGAGCAATGGGACCTGAAGCTGTCCTTTCAGTTCTTCCTCTAAACATTGCGAAGCCAGCTAAGGGTCAACCAGGACGAGCGTGGATGTTCCCCCTTCTACGTGATTACACAAGCAACACAAACCTAGCCCACTTTAAGACGGAGATGGTGCCTCTCAGTGAGCTGATGTTCCAGAAAGTGCTAGATCACGGAAATGCGGAAAAGACAATGGAGTTGAAGATCTACGAGACATTGGTGCAGCAAATCTGGTCAACTCTCCCCGGGTACTGCGACCTGCCACTAGACTTGGTTGAGGCATTCGATCAAGGATTTGCGGAGATGCTTGCCAACCTCCTCTACAAACAACCCGATCTACGATTGGATGTTTGTAGAGCTTTAAAGACCCTGATTGAGTCCAGCCAGGCCATCGCGACTATCGAAGATGAGGAAGAGGATTTGATACTTCAGAGCCGGGTGACGCGTGAAACTGCCAAGAAGAACCTCGAATATCTCGGGCAGTTCGCTGGCAACATGCTCGCAGTTTTGTTCAACGTCTACACTCAAACCTTACCGCAAAGTCGAGGTCCCATTTTGCAGACCATCAATACTTTCTTGAGCATCACGCCAAACCAGGAACTTATGGAGACATTCGACCGCGTAAGCAAGATGCTGGCGACTGAGCTGCAGAAGACCCCCATCCCAGACGAGAAGAAGAAGGCCGAGAAGGCAAAAGACCACATACCATCAACTTCCCAAACACTCATGGATCTTGTTATCACCATGTCTGTCTACCTTCCAAGAGAGAGCTTCGCCTCCCTATTCGAGATCGCGGCTGTTATAATCTACAAACAGGACGAGCCCCAGCTGCAAAAGAAGGCGTATAAGCTCATCCCACGTCTGGCCGACTCTGAAATTGGCAAGGCAGCACTCCAAGAGCGGAGTGATGAGCTGCAGCATCTCATCTTCTCGAGCACCGACAAGGTGTCCGCTCCTGCGCGACGAGAGCGACTCGCCGCCATCACCGCCCTCCTCCCCTTCGTCCCCGATACATCCCTTCACTTCATCCCCGCTGTGCTTAGCGAAGTTGTCATCTGCTGCAAAGAGAACAATGAGCGTGCAAGAGAGACTGCTTATGAGCTCCTGGTCCAGATGGGTCATCGCATGGCCGAAGCTAACGGCGTGCCCATCGACAACACCAAGGTCCCTCATATGCCCAAGGATGCTCCTTCAGGAACCGCAAATATCGAGGAGTATTTCACCATGGTCAGCGCGGGTCTTGCAGGAAGTACCCCTCACATGATCTCTGCCTCTATCACTGCAATCAGTCGACTCCTGTACGAGTTCCGTGAAGCATTGAGCGAGGCAACTCTTTCGGATCTTGTTCAAACGATGGATCTTTTCCTTACCTCGAATAACCGTGAGATCGTGAAGAGCTGCCTTGGTTTCGTTAAGGTCTGTGTCATTGGCCTGCCTGTAGAGCTGATGCTACCCCGGCTATCTACACTCGTCCCCAACCTCATAGTATGGAGCAACGAGCATAAAGGCCACTTCAAAGCCAAGGTCAAGCACATCCTGGAGCGAATGGTTCGTCGCTTCGGATACGACAACATCCATCAGAACTGCCCCGAGTCTGACAGAAAACTGATCGTCAACATCCGCAAGACTAAGGAACGAACAAAGAAGAAGAAGGATGCCGCCAAGGCAGCTCACGATGGTGAAGAGAGCGAAGATGAGGACGAGGGTCAGCCTAAGCGCCACTTCGAGAATGAATATGATCAAGCGCTATACAGTAGCGATTCAGAGTCCGATGCCGACTCTGACGATGAAGCGCCACGACCGAAGAAGAAGGCTCAAAAGGGCGGGAAGACATACATCATTGAAGATGAAGACGAACCTCTTGATCTCCTCGACAAGAAGGCTCTCGCCAACATCTCCTCCACCAAGCCGATGAAGCTCCGCAAGCCTACAAAGTCAAAGGTCAAGGTCGACCTTGACGGCAAGCTCATCCTCGGTAAGGACAGCGACGAGGAGGATAATGCTATGGACATCGACAATCCTAACCCTGAAGCCTCCGGCGTGGGAGCCTACGTTGCCGCCCTCAAGGGCAAGGATGTCGCGAAGCGCGGACGCGGTGGTAAGCTCAAGTTCTCGAATCGTCGTAGCAAGGATGATGATGAGGTGGACGAGATGGACGAGGACGATGCTGCAGCTGTGAAAAGCAAGATCAGTCCCGGCCGAGATAGGGGAAGGGGCTTCCGGGGACGAGGCGGTATGCGTGGCGGCCGTGGCGGTGGTGGTGCAAGGAGTGGAAGGGGTGGTATCGCTGGTGGCCGGAGAGGATTGGGTGTTGACAAAAGGCATGGGCCGTCCATGGGAGGCGTGGGCAAGCCGAGGAGAGGACGCAACTAGTCGCTGCATGCAAGACTTTGAAACGATTCTAGTCTGCCGGAGTTATACCCATTCGATAGATATGTTAGTTAGGTTTGGGAACGATTGAAAATTAGGGAATGTCAAATATAGGTGATACTTCAAAGCGTCCTCCTTGCTCCTCTGGCTCCATCCCACCCTCAACATGTTCACTTGATATATCTATTCATGGAAGTAGATTCTCTAACCAAGAATTCTTTCCATGTCTAAATGACACCGAGGAAAAAGTTGCGCCTCGCCCGCACCTTGCAGAAAACTCAATCCGTACGTACCATCTACAAAATCAACGAGACTCCTTTATCTCGTTAGAGAAAGAAAGAAACATGAGGTGGCGCCAAAAAAATTGGTGGCAATTCTCCGGTACAGGGAATCGAACCCTGGGCTCCGCGGATCAGATCTCTCAAATTATGAGAGCGCGAAATGTTAGCCACTACACCATACCGGATTGTTGAAGATAACTGTCGAAAATGCCCACTATGAATAGTGCACGGCGTTCCACATCCACTTTTTCCCATCCCCTCCTGGCCTTGGGCTTCTCAGTGACTTGCACGGAATTCTTTTATGTTCATGAATCTCTAGTACACATTTACCCATCCTCCGTTGTCAACATGGATATATTGATTTCCCTGGCTATAAGCTAGATTTAATTAGCAGTTGAAAAACTACATACTCAGACTTCACTCGAGAGATATCTTATCCCAGGAATGCCAGCATACTATCCTATGGGAGCTGAAGTGGTTGATTTGAAGTTAGGTCGATGGGAAGAGAGTTGGTTGTCATCGCGTTTTATATAAACATCTGCGGCAGACTCTCTACCGCGTAGCCACGGATGTATCCAGACATAAGGTCTCCTGCGAGGCGCAAGCCGGCTCTCAACACTTAAGTTCTATCTGAGAGGTCCATTCTCTCTTTGGTCTTGATCTCTATCACCACTCACATGGAGAGCCCCGCTAGTTGCCTGCAACTTAGACTGTAACTTCGGTTCGTATTGGTTGCTTGTAAGGTCAAGAGCACGGGCTGAGGAGTAGGAGAGGAAAGAAAACTACGCTATTATTCGTACCCTATACATGTAGCTTACTGGCAGCTTCAATAACTTCAATCCTATCCTCAGTCTTAATACGAGTTTTAACACAGCAAGCTGTCTTGGGTTGGTTACTTCACTCTGACTAGACGATCAGCATTATTCTATCACAGCATATTAGGCAGCAAAGGTTTGGTGTCACAAAGTTTTCTTCATTCACGCCATTCCATCATCTATAACAGTACTCCTGACAAAGTCATGTTCCTTCTCTGGGTATCATTCCATCATGTCCTGGCATCCTCCGAAGCGTCCAGTCAAAGCAAAATGCCGCCATCTATCCCCTTCATTACCATCTACAGTGCGTGATTCCCAACATTCGTTGGTTGAAAACCAAGAGTATTCGCTGAGCGTGTACAGTGTTCAAAGTGTGCAATAGAAGAACATGCGGTCGTTCCATATTCGTCGCTCGTAAAAGTCATTTATTCGAGAACAATCACGTTCTCGGGTGGTTGAGGGTACAAAGGATATCGTCTTTCCGGATTTCGTTGCCCGTTTATAGCCGGGGAGTCATGTCCATAATGTCGCGGCATAGGTTCGTTATATTGTGGAGGTGGGCCATCATGATGCCGCCTATAGGCTGTCAGCAGGCTTGAAAGAATGTAAGCCATGATAACTTACATTTCTTCAAAAGATTGATAGCGTGGTGGGTTATGTTCCCCGGGTATTGGCCGAGGTTCTACTCCAGGCATCTGGTGATAAACTGGATACGGATCCCTTTCTGCAACTCGCTCGCGGATCACGTTGTCCGGCGTGCGGTGGCGAGTGATCGGGGAATCCATGAGAAGGCTACGCGTCCGAGGTTCATGGGATACGGGGTGAGCCCTCATGATAGGAATTATTTCAACCCCGGCACGACCCTGGTTTTCTCTTAGGATCCGTGATCCCTCCTCCCAGTCAACAACTCGGTGAGGTTCAGTGGCTCTCCGAATCTCCTGAACTGGCCGGCGGATGCCGGAGATTTCACCACCTCTGGGCAATGGTCGAACCCCGTCTTGATGACTAGGAACGCGTTCAAGAAATCCTCCCCTGTCCTCCATAAGGATCGGGTTAGAACGTTCTCCTAACCTTGGGCCATCCCAATAAAGGGTTCGAGGAGGAACCATGGGGGAGGGACGGTCAGGTTCTTGAGGCCTTGGGGTAGGGTGATACAAAGGAGAAGCAGAAACGAGTTGTCCTTCATGAGCGGAGACATAATCTCGCTCATGAGGGACACGTAAGGTTTGGGGGCTATTGTCACCATGATAACCACCTGAATTCCTAACTCCTGTAGGGAGGTGATCGCTCACTACTCGCCTGCCGGCGAAGGGAGGCTCATGCCTCGTTACAGGTACTCTCAGAGGGGATAGCACCCTCGGAGAATATTGCATGTTGGAACGAATGGGGGAGTAATCCCTATAACCCTGACTTCTGGGCGGTACGGAACGGACAAAGGACGGCTTCATCGCGTCGGGCGAACTTGGTTCAATAGATCGCACCAGCATATCCTGTAGAGGATTGGCGGCCAGAGTCGCAGGCCGTCTCGGACTTGGAAGATTGGGGGGTGAAGGATGACCAGGAGATACTACCTTCTCATACATAGGATGGTGGGGAGGCACGGAATATGAGTGCGGTGCAGGGTTCAAAGGAGGGCGGCTGAAAGATGGAGGCGCATGTGCAACATAACCATTTTCGTTTGGAGCAGGCCCAGCCCCTTCCGAGGCAACCCGTTGGAATCCATCTTGAACATCGTTGGGTGTATATGGCGCAGCTACACGGGTTGCAAGCTGGTGATAGGGTCCTGGTCCATAGTCGGGGCGGCAGTCCATTGGAGATTGTGTTGGTACGGCAGATGGTTGGGGTTCTGGATCTTGCTCTTCGCGATACCGCCGAATGGCTTCCTGCCAAGCATTGTATCTCTTAAAACCTCGCTTCTCCTTCTTGCCTGACGCTTTCTTACGGTTAGCCTTCTTGACGTTGCCTTTTGTCCGGGCTGGAGTCAAGGGTCCATTCGGATTGAGGGTTGGCTTGGGAGATCTAAGCTGGTTAGGACCAGCCTGTCCTTGGGCATTGCTCGCAGCAGTCCTGATGGGCATTACTGCCTCTGGAGGAGGTACAATCTCTGCGACGGAAGAGTCGTCGGTTTCATCACCGGAATCCTCATCTTCGGAGTCAGAAATTACGACGACTTCTCGCAAAATCTCATCCAGCTGGTCCCGACCCGTCTCCTCATCACCTCGCCACTTGACAAGGGTATCGAGACACAAGGCTTCCACAACCTTACGAGCATTCTGCCAGGATGTCTCCCTCAACAACGTGTCATATCTGGTATGAGTGTGTCGTATGTGAGCGAGAGTTGCAAGTTGTACTCGCCGGGCAAGTGTGATGTCTTCTGACAATCCTACTGGTTTCTCGCCTTTGAAAGTGGCACCCTAAGGGAATAAATATTGGTCACCTGCAAAGGAATTGTTAGGGGGGGACAAACCCGTCTGAATGCATGTTCGATTATCATCTGACGATCAGTGTTTGGTATTCTTGGGAATAGGTCTCGGATAGCCGCATCAACCTGCGCATTGTATTCTGCCTGTGACTCGGGGATGGGTTCAGGTGAGCCACCAGACTCTTGTAATCTAGGTCGAGAAGTCTGCCCAAGCCTTGCTCGCGCTTCATCAACAATCGTCTCCCTAATATGATGGCCGATGCGGTGAACTTGGTGTGCTAGATGGTTCGCGTGTGCTTCTTTCGAGTTCTGGAGGCACGAAGATTAGCAAGACGTGGAGCAACTGATATTATAGGTACTCGCCGAAACAATGAATATCATAGCATCTTTTTCGCGGGACAACTCTTTGCATGCTGTGGTCAGTTCAGGATTGCCGATGGGAACAAACTCGAAGCCGGGTGGCGGGCGTTTTGTAGACGTGATCTAGAGGTGGTGAGTGAACTTGAATCCGGGTCATCGAACTGTCGCTTTATACCTGGAACTCGAGCTTTTTCTTCTTCTCCTTATTCTCGACAAACTCGAAATACGAGTGGTATTTTGCCTTTGGTATAGCTGGTTTTGCAACAAGACCTTCAGGCACAGGCGCAGTAGGATCATACTGGGACCTCAGGGCTCGCTTGTGCCTCTCTTTGGGGCCTCCCACCATGGAGGCGGGCAGCTTTCGCTTTTCTCTCCCCATTTTGCACAGTTATGGTCAGCTTACCATGGTAATGACCGTTAACAAGCCGAGTTGCCAGGTAAGTGAAAACGAAAATTCAAGCGAGGAGAACGCTGCAGCAAGCACTCAGAAGGAGCAGAAGGCCAAGAGACCCCCAAGTAGGTCGTTCTCTGGGAACCCTTCTCCCAAAACTGGTGCTTGTAGAATCAACGCGACAAACTGCAAAGGAAAGAAAGGAAGGCCTGTGGGCTACTGAGAAACGTCCCAAGGCAGTATATCTCACGAGGTGCGACAAGGGACAACACTGTAAACCGCGTCAAGGAAGAATTCCAGGTACGCGATGCAGGTTTTGCAGCGACACTGAGACCGGGCGAAGACAACGCGAACGTTCGGGCGAGTGTGCGGTTGGGCGCCTATTGGTAAGGCTCCAACGATATGTGCAGATGCAGGGTGGACAGATGCACGCTTCAGCTTCCATCAGACGATCCTATCATGAAGACTTGACGCTGCCAAGGTCACTGGGCGAATCACGGGGTTTGAAGCTAGTCCCTGGTTGTCGTTCGCCAAAGCGGTGAGTGGCAGAAAAATCAGCAAGGTAAGGCAGTTATTGGGAGACAATTGATGTGGCTAGTGGTTGCTGTGGCGAACACAGCCACTTTAAGATTTTGATATTGTGATCGATGTCTCATCGCCCACTACCACCTTATGGGTTCAAAAGGGTTCCCTACAAGCGGGTGATACACGAATAGCATCTCTCATAATATGGGATCCAGTTTGGGTGTAATTTCCCCGCCATTGCTGTATGAAATTGTTTGGGCTATGTTAAGGACCTTGCAATGCCTACCTTATGTAGAAGTTGCAGGTATGAGATGACGGCCGGCGGTGTCAACACTGCCTCGAGGCAGAACGACACAGCTTTACATAACCACACTCTAGCTTTAAGCGAAGCCTTGCTGGCAATTGTTTTCGCTGGATGAAACCCCATTATAGGAGAGTATTGCATGCTTTTTCGTAATCAAAAGTGGCTTGAAAGCACCTGACAGGGGGATCTCATGAAGGATTCCATCTGAGCCCGTAATTTCCACGCCCAACACATCGTTCTTCAGCTCAACGGGGATTTAAGAAGCATCGCCATAATCTCCAATATCCTTGACGATGGGCCCTGGAATATTTTCTGCGCTATGAGGTCTTCTGGCGGCAGAGCTTGCTCATCGCCATTGAGCAGGGAGCAATATCAACCCTGAAAAAGGGACCAAGGGATCATAAGCCGGGATTGTGGGCGGGACGGGAGTGCACATCATCAGTCTGGAACACCGGCAGAACAATGCTGGTGGATCATGTTTGAGATCGGAAGCCCCAGGCTGGGGGAAAAGCTTTTGGCAGGTATGCCGCCAGAGAAGAGTTTGACAAAACTTTCCCTGGCTTGCCTGACTCAATCAATCGTGTTGAAGCGGGAAGTGGGAGAGATGGCCCTAGGCTTTAGAATAATCGCCATCATCGTCAGGGGCGGTGGAGATCTGATGGAGATTGAAGATCAGGGAGGCGCTCCGAGACAGCGTCCGGTCCCGGCTCTATTTTTGTCACTCTTCGCGCTGCGCAGTACGTAGCTACGTAGACAAAGATGAAGCCACCACCTCATGGTTCGAGGAGAATGGCGGAGAGTCCAGACATCCCATCGTCGGCCGAAACGGAGTAACAATGCGTGGAACGGTGTTTCAAGAGATGCCGGCTCCCGCCCACTGTATGGATTGGGGCTTTGAAGAATCACCACCTCATCAAAAGGTGAGAGAACCAATGGAATGGAATCGACTGCTTCGCCATGGCTCGTTACTACGGGGTGGCACTGTGCACTTCACTACAGCCGTGGGCGAGGGGCACAGTGAGCGATGGATCACTAGCACGAGCTAATCATCACTGCTCGTGGCGAGAGTAATGTTCATGGTGGTGGCAGTGCTTGGGCGAAATGGTCCTGGCGGCTTCGATAATTTCCCCGCTTTTGGCGCTCTGGATTAGGATATCGTTTCGATGTCAAATTTGATGGAATGAGATGATAAGGTAGCGACAAGTACAGTAGGGGGTTTGTTTTGGATCGTCGCGTGGTTGAGCATGTTGGTTGGTGTCAACAAGCGGTTACAGAGGCGAAACAGAGCGGCAACTCAGGGAACAACGGAAGAGGCCGCCCACCAGATCGAAGGTCCCTATAGCGACTGAGAACTAGGGACTGGATAACGCCCGTAACTTATCCTTTGCATTGACAGTCTGATGCACGGCAGGGGAAGACAGGCGACGGGATACGGAGTTCCGCCATATCCCGTCCCGGCTGTGCCAGTCCCTAATGGACACAATATCACGGTTGTTATTCCAAGCGTACAGCCACGCTCGGGACCCACGGAATACGAGTACTAGTACCTCTAGTTTCTTGTAGGACGCACCATTTCTCGCCCCCCGAAAGCGAAAGCGACAGGTATCGGTACTGCACCTCGGTCTTCCGAAGCATGAATCCCGCGTGTTCGGCTGGATCGTCCCTTCAACGACTCGCTGTTATCGCTCGGTTTGCTGACTCTGTTGACGTCGGGTTGCATTCCTGAGCGAGGAGGGACAAGAAGGAAAACAATGCAGGAAACTCTCCACGATGTCGTAGGTGCCGTCGTATGCTGACTGCGCAATTGATGCGTCTCTTACCGTCATTTGCACCTTCGCTGGCCAGATGGTAGATACAGACGTCTAAGCGAGCGCATGATGGCTTCAGATCGGCTCGATATGTTATTTAGCTGCCTGAGCTTGCTGGTTGAAAGTCCTCAGGCTTGACTCTTTTCAGATCAGGCATTCGCGGCCTCGAGGTGAAGATTCGTCAGCCCTACTGCTGGTTATGTCTGCAGACCCGTATCGACTGTGTTCTTGTATCTGTAGGCGCTGTATTGGCACCGGAGCCAGCAAAACCGCTGCTGGAGCCAGAGAAAGGACCTCTAATCAGGCTCAAAAGGGCAGCTGGGCGTCGTCATCCTCAGGCCGCAGACTCGACCAAGCGCTTCTCCAATTCGTCGGTCTCGTCGGATTCTGGCACCGGTGGGCAGTGGTGGGTTTTCGTCGGCGGCTTGGATCTTGGCTGCACCACTGCGAGCTGACGCGTCCTCTCTCGCATCCCCGACGACTGATCCCTGTCCGAGCCCACAAGGCCCTGAATCCCCGGCCAGGGTGACACCGACGGGGGCTTTGGGGGGCTTACAGGGTGTCTAGCCCACCCTTCCGCCAAGGCATCCATTCCATTCATAGAACATTGGCCCCCCAGTTCTGCCTGGTTCCATCTCTCGACTCTCCCTTTCCCAACTTCATCTATCCAGACCAACTTCTTTTGCGTGGACCAACACCAACAATCCTAGAGAATCAATCATCACCAACTGCTTCATTCTTCAGATCGACTTCTCTACTACTCTACAGTCGTTCTATACTGTCGCCCGCCACGCTTTACCCTCCCAAGTGGCGTCCATTCTCGACCCATAACCAATCGCACCCATCCACAACATCACCATGTCGGCTTCAGGCCAGAACAACGTCGATATCGACGCCCTTCTCGATCTCACAGAATACGAAGGTATCTCGAACTACCAATCACCCTCAGTGTCGCCCTCGACTTTATCGAAACCAACTTTCGCCAGCCCCGTCACCGCTGCCGTTTCTACTCCTGCTGTTCCGGCCACAACCACACAAACCCTGAGCGGTCCTAGTCACAACTATGACATGTACCGACAACAGACCGGCTTTGTTCCTGGGGCTATTGCCAATACCATGGCCGTAAACCAGACCAACAACACGGGTTACCAAGACTTCTCTAGCCTTGACTACCTTTCCAGCTTCAACCCCGAGAACGACATGTTCGACTTCAACACATCTCCCTCGCAGGGTACGCTGGGTGCTTCAGACATGGAGATGGACTTCGAGTCGCCGGCCGACTCGCAACAGTTTTTCACTGTCAACCCCAGCAGCATTGAGCAGGATGCCTCCAACCTTCCTTCTCCCCCAGTTCTTCCCACCCAGACCCAGGGCCGACTCTGGCCTGGTGCTCACTCACAGGCTGCTCTAGCCAAGGCGCAGGCACAGCGACAGCAGCAGCAGATGATCCAGCAGCAACAGCATGCTCAACGACAGGGTGGTCAGCCCAAGGCTCGGGGCAAGGCTCCTCAGCCTACCGACCCCATCGTCGAACAGAAGATCACTCAGCTATTGAACTCGATGCGAGCCAAGCCCTCTGCGCCCGAATCACAGAGCCAGAGCCCCCCTTCTCACCTTGCCCGAACCAAGAAGGAGGAAGATGAGATGGATGAGGATGAGAGGCTACTGGCCAGCGAGGAAGGCAAGAAGCTCAGCAGCAAAGAGCGCCGACAGCTACGGAACAAGGTCTCTGCACGCGCCTTCCGATCAAGGAGAAAGGGTAAGTTACTATTCGACACTCGATTCACGAGCAATTGCTAATTTGATTGAACAGAATACATCGGCCAGCTCGAAAGTGAGATTGCCAACAAGGTCAACGAGAATGGTGACCTCCGAGCCCAGAACCGTGCTCTTATGGAGGAGAACAAACGCCTCTCAGATTTGACTCGCATGCTCCTTTCCTCTCCCTCCTTCTCTGGCTTCCTCGATAACCTGAGCAACGACCCCTCCACCCTTGCCCAGTCTCCTCCCATGAAGGTCGAGCCCATGCAGCAGCAGCAGGAGCAGCAGCAGCTGCCCAAAGATGTCAACCCCTACGCCGCTCAGCAATCCCAGCAGCAGCAGATTGGCATGGCCATGATCCCCGAGCAGAACATGGACTTCTCTATGCTTAGCCTCGACAGCACCTACACCTTCCAACCCCAGGTTTTCGTCGTGGATACTCCTGAAGCACCCGTCATTGACACCGCTATCTTGTCGGGGAAGACTTCTAACTTCGTTGAGCCATCATTCGAGGCCGATGAGGAGAAGATGGAAGTACCCGTAATTGAGCGACCAGTCGAGAAGGCCCAGGCCGCTGAGCCTGTCGCAGCTGTTCCCGTTGATGAGGAGTTCGAGTCCGACCCTGAGTTTGCCCTATACCACTCTGGGCCTGCCACCTCTAGCCAAGAGCCTAAGGAACTTGACATTGAAGGTCTCTCAAATGTCGACATTTTCGGTGGCATTGAATCTGAAAAGGTCCTTGCCAGGTATGATCTCGTCGACGCTACTGAGGAGGAGGCCACGGCTGCCTTCACTATGGCTCGTGTGCAACGCATTAGCGCCAACATCGAGAGTGTTGTGTCAAGGTTAGAGCTTCTGACCATAGACATGTGAACCTCTTGAGCATTCAGAGATGGGAGTTGGGACAACAAAACAGCAAGTCGACTGCATTTTCATTTGTAAACTGCTCTGTGCATATCACCCTGGGATCTGGGACCGGAACTGGCGTTAGGAAAGATTAAGGATGGGCTACCTGTGCAGGGGATACTACTGCATAATTTCGATTGATACCGGCGGAATGATGAGTGACGACGCGAGGATAGCTGTGTATAGATAGATGGCCTACCGCCCCTCGATAAGAACTAAATCCAACAAAATAGTTGAAAACGTATAATTGTCTCTATGGTATTTGAATGTGTAGTGGAAATTCCAACTGATTCCTCTTGAATTATCCATAGCTTTCTATACTGGTTAAATACTTCCCATACACTTGTCCAGCCTTTGAATTATTCCCTTAAATCCTTCTACATACTTTCAAACCCATATCTTTACTCTTCGTAGATGTTGTAGTCACTGTAAATCGTTAGCACATCAGTCCAACCAAGAAGAGCACACATCATCACTTACAACTCCCCACTCTCAACTCTCTCCCTCCCCTCTGCCTCCTTATTCACAAACACACTCACACTGCACGCCCCACACACAAACTCCCCGAAGCCATCCTCCCCAATCTTCACCTCTCGATCACTCCACCCCAGCACGTCCGTCCAGACCTCCCCGGCATGCACCTCGCCCACATGCATCCTCTTGCTCCCCGGCCCGGCATTGCTCATCACCACGGCGCAGCCCCAGGGGCGGTCCCACGTCCCGTAGCGCACCCACCCGATGCAGGTCGCGTAGTCGAAGTAGTCCTGCTGCGTGCCGTAGGCGAAGCGTTTGCGCGCGAGGGTGAGCTTGGGGAGGGCGCCGGAGCAAGATGGCTGCGTTGGCGGGTCGGATTTGCATCCGTAGAGGTCGCCGTAGAAGATGCAGGGGTAGCCAGATGTGCGGAGGAGGATGAGGGCGTGGGCGAGCGGCTTGAACCAGTCGGAGATGGGGGCTTCGAGGGCTTGGCCGGGCTGGGTGTCGTGGTTCATTACCAGGGTCTACACAGCGTCAGTAAGATTCAGTTGAACTCGCGATATAGCAATCTTCACGTACCACAGCATTGATAGGATCACTCTGCACCAAAGTCCCGTCAAAAACCTTCCTCATGTCTGCGCCATCACCCCGTGAGATCTCACTGAAGTTATACACCAGCGGCGTATCAAACAGGGAGAACTTGTGGTCCATCCTCCCAAGATACTCACGCAGATCTTGCAGGTCATCCTTCCAGAACTCGCCGACGAAGAACCAGCCCTCGCCAAACTTCTCGTTCAAGTTGCCGATGAAATCGCGAAGGAATTCCTCGCTGTAGTGCTTGACTGCATCAAAGCGAATGCCTTTGATGGGGAGCGTTGAGCCCAGCCATTCTCCCCAGTTGATGACGTCCGCGGCAACCTCAGGGTGAGCGTAGTCGAGATCTGAGCCCATGAGGTAGTCGCTGCCAAAATTAGCCTCCGTGTTCCCATAGAAGCGTGTCGTGAAAGACTCACTAGTTGCCCTTCTCATCGTCCACGTACGGCACAGCGGCCCAACCCTCACCCTTGTCTCCCATAATCTTATAAATGGCTTTCTTCCCACTATCCATGGCATTATAATCCACGCCACTGAAGTGATACCAGTGGTACTTCATATCACTGTACTTGTCCTGACGTCCGGGGAAGTCGAATCCCACCCATGCTTCGATCTCATACTTGTCAGTGATGAATTTTGTACGGTCATTCTCGTCGACTTCAGCAGCGAGACACTTCTCCTTGTGGTCCGCTGCGAATTTGTGGTTCAGGACGGCGTCCCAGTAGAGGCCGACGTTCTTGGCCTTAGCGGTGCTAAAGAGAGATTCCAAGTCGGATCTGGAGCCCCATTTGGTGGCCGTTGAGCCCTTCTGGTCGAACTCTCCGAGATCATAACTTCAGTATATTAGTTATGAAACATGATACAGGCTTAAGTAAAATAGACGAACAGGTCGTAGATGTCGTAGCCATTGCCTTCAGGGGATGAACCCTTGCAACTGAGGTAAAAGTTAGCTTAAGAGTTGATACGTTAGAAAGAGAAGGTTTACCCAGGAGGGATCCAGATGTTGTCAATGCCAACTTCTTTGAGCTGAGGAACATGCTTCTCAAGTCGTGCCCAGTGCTTCTGATCCGCTGGGACATTCCACTCAAAGCCCTGCATCATGGTCAAATTCTCGGGGGTAGGTTCCTGGTCCGCCATTTTGATAATCTTTACACGTCTCAATAAAAGCAACAAGCCAATATTAATAATCAGTTAGTTTTAAAACAGCAAGGAGTCTTTCAAAAACTCATCTACGTTTTATCAACGACCGGAAGCAAACTTTTATACCCCTCCCCCTCTAATACGAATCAACCTTATCGCTACCAAGACGCTAACCAATGACCCAGGTAGACAGCCGCTTCTCCTACCAGGAGACTCTAAACCTCAACGTGCATATGAAAAACCTTGATTCTTCCGCTGCAAGCAATTGCGCTGGGCGAAACTGGGACGGAAAAAAAGGGTCTCGCCGAGCCATTACCAACGATATGGTAGCGCGTCATTGCGTCGGTGTGGGTGGTGACGTCACACCATAAGCGTCGGGCATTTAGAGTTGTGTATGGAAACAGGGGCTTGAGAACTGGACCTGATACCTTCAAAGGGGGGTCAAATACGCCGAAATGAGTGAATTATTGGAGTGATATGTTTAAACCACTTTCAACTTTGCTAAAGTTGGCACATGGCTGGAGCTTTCATGGTTGCGTGTAACAAACCCATGCACTGGCAAACTGATTGCATCCGTAGGACGAACCCAAGCTTCCAAACTCAGAGCCCCTCAACCTTAACTCCCTCGAATCTCTTCCTAAACACCAGATACAACGGCCCTGGGACGAGAAACAGCTCGTTCTTCGACAGCGTCACAACTTGCTCTCCATCCTCCCCCGGCGCCAGCTCCATATCACAGAACCACACTGTATACGCAAGCACCATCCTCAGCGTCATAAGTGCAAGTCGTTTCCCGACACAATTGAATGGCCCTGCGGCAGCCCGTTAGCATGCTGGTAGATAATGCAAAGGGTGATTGTGTAAAGGCGTGAATACTTACCGAAAGAGAAGGGATGAAACGCTCGCTTGTCAAGCACCAACTCCGGCTGCGTTGTGAACCGTTCCGGAATCCACTCCAGCGGCTTGACGAAGTACTTTTCGCTTCGATGGAAGGACCATATCGATGAAACTATCCCCACGTTTCCAGGAATAAACGTATCACTAAGGACAATACCCTCAGGAGGTGTTTGCTTAGCCCCATTGGTGCAGGTTGGGTTATACAACCGCATCGTCTCATCAATCACAGCGTTGAGGTACTCGGCATGGGCGAGATCTACGTGCGCGAAACCCCCTGGTTGTGTCTTGTTGTACAGTGGTGCGAGCTCGGCTCGAAGCTTGTCCATCACTTCGGGACGGAGTACGAGGTGTCGGAGACAGAATGTCATGGGTGAAAAGGACGAGTCCCTATCTGATGTGAATAATGACTTCGATAACGAAGGAGGGTGTGCTCACGCTGCGCCGACAAGAATGGCTTGTGCATCGCACTCGAGGTGATACCTCGTAAAGTAGGCCTTTGGCTTGTCCGACTTATAATCCTCCATGAAGTAGTGGAAAATATCCTCCTTCGCCTCCGTATCCTACCTATCATCAGCATGACACCAACCAAACTCCCAGGCTAACAAACTTACCTCAAGTCTCTGCTTAACTAGACTCCTCGCAAAGTCCTCGAACATCGCGGCATCCTTTGATAACGGCAGCTTCGACCGTTGAAACAAACTAATCAGCCAAGGCAATTGGCCTGACTCGGCTATGTTCTTGAACAGTGCCTGGATATATGTTTGAAGGATGCTCTTCTTCCCGGCTTTCAGCCCACCGAAGTCGATAGAGAACCCGACACGACCGGTGATGTCAAACGAAATAAGTGAGGCGAAGAGCGTCCAATTCATAGGTTGGCCGTTAGCCTCGTCGACTTTGCTAAGCCATTCGAGGATGGTCTTTCGGACGGGCGCTTCTCTTGCGTCGAATGCTGGGACGTATTAGCTTTGTCGCTGATAGTTCGGGTAAATCACCTTTTCCGTTGAAGGCTCTATCCCAGACCTGCCTGCGATATCGATGCTCCGTCTTATCCACGATGGCATCGAGATTCAGTACTCTATGTGGCCCGTATTCCATCACGGCGTACATGTTGTCCTTGACGCACTTAGCCTGTGGGCCGTGGACTTGCGACATGCAATCGAGTGAGGTGTGAAGAATCTCGTTTGGGCCTTCAAGATGATGTTAGAAAAGTTCCGGAGGATAATGGAGTGAGTAATTACCAATTCGTACGAAATCCCCATACTGTTTGAGAATCGCATCGTACTCTTCATGCTTCTTATGATTCCGCTTGCTGTAGAGGCTATGCAGTCTTGTGGCTCTCGCCATGAACGGACCAGGGAAGTGGCGTAACCGGTGGAAGAAGATGCGGTATACAAAAATGCTTGTGAATAGTGCTACCAAATATGAGGTGAAGACAGCAATGCCGGCGAGAAGTCCGGCCATCAGTCCTCTTGCCCACACCTCAAAAGCTAGAGTTAAGGAAATCCCGATGATATGACCGCATGCCACTTGAAAAGACGCTGTGTCCGAGCTCCAATGGATGAAATAGAGGAGATGCGCCAGGACGCCAATAGTTCCAGCCTCGAGACATTGCAGCGGCAGTGGCTGCTGAGCCGTTTGGACGAAGAGACCAAGTCCCAAATCTGTCATCTTGCGATCGTCCTCAATGGAGATAGAGGAGGCTCTCAACGTGTCGCGAGTTTCGCGTCGTACACTTCGTGTTAGGGGTATCAGACGGACCCTGTTTACGTCGCGCCTCGTCTTTATATAAGCTCCTTCACACACGCACACGTCTGCACAGCGATCGTTACTACTACAAGCAGCCAAGCCCGCTCGGGAGCTTTCCATTCAAATTACCACGGTGTGATTCGTTTCATATTCCTCGGTCCTAAAATAGCCCTGAATCCGAGCCGCTTGGAACTTTTAGTCCCGTTCTGTGATCTGCTTACATGTCGCCGACTTGCTGAATGGACGACGCCAATGCAAGTCAGACAAAGGGCTGACGAACCGCAGAATCACAAGGTGATAATTGGTCTTACAGGCCACCCCAGGTTTTAGCGTGTTTGGCTTTGATGATCTATGTTACTCCAGCCATTTGCCTTACAGCATATGGAATGCCGAGGTATCTCGCCGAATACTTCCACGATCTGACTTACGTCCGACTATCATCTCGCCTAAATCACCCATATTCATTTTTCAGCCCTATATAATCGTGAAAACCTCCTCTTCCACTCCATCCCCTTGCAGAGCCTCGCCTTCCATCAAGCCGTGAACATAGCACTCCCCAAGCAAAACCCACCCTCCTTCTACCTCTCTCACCAGGAACGGCGTCCTCCCCCCATACAGTACAACCACCGCATCCCCCTCCTCCATGCCATCCGGCCCCATCACGAAGTACCCTCTCCTCGTCACTGCAAACTTGCGATACCGCGTCACCAGCGTCGCTTCATGGCTCCATTTAAAGGCATCGCCGTCCTGCGCTAGCTCCCGAATCTCTGGTGCCACGACGTCCGACCCGCCCTCCGAACGGACTAGGTATGCGGCGCCATTAGCTAACCATTCCATCTTAGAGATGCTGGTGTAGGGGCGCGAGCGGTCGGCCCCGATGCAGGCGTTGGTGAGTGTTTGACAGAAGGCGTAGAAGGCGAAGTCACCGTTCAGGTAGGGCACGTCGAGGGTGAAGCGCTGATAGCCGCAGATATCGTGCCAGAGATCTTCAATGGGAAGACGGCGGGTGGGCTCGTTGCGGAATTGGAAGGCTTTGCCGTAGAAGGTCCAGGAGGGGCGAGCGATAGTGTCGACTCTCACGCCGTGGATATGTAGCCGGCGTTTCTCCTCATCGATACTGAGCTGTGGACGAGTCTCCCCGGCTGCCCGATGGGGAGTAACAGGCGAGCCAAACAGGTGTAATGGCACTATTCGCCAGTCGGGAACCCACGACGGCAACGATGACTTCCCAACATCTCGTTTCCGATAACTGGCGGGTGCAGAATGACACGCTGACAGCAGTAGCAAGGACTCGGCACCCCCCAATTCGCGTGCAGCAACATCGTAGAAGACATCATCCACTGGTCTGCTATAGTCGGCTTCGATGTTCGCAAGGGATTGGCTTCCCGTATGGATTGAGAAGTGTCCCAAGAACGCGTAGACGTGATCTCGCGGGTCCTTAGAAAGCAGGTGCCGTGCTCGGTGCAGTTCGTAGATGAAACTTCCCCGGTTGTGAAATGCGTCGTAGTCGTCCTCAGGCTCCACGAACCGTTTATATAAGTACCGGATGTTTGGTGTAAGAATGGAGAACCGGGTCCGTAGGTAATGATATCGCTGATTCAATACGCCTGCTACTTTGGAGAGGACTTCCCAGTCAACCTCTGCATCACCCCAGTATAAAGTCGCTGGGGCTGCGGTGCCAATCTCCTGGACAATCCATATCCGGTTGAACTACAGCCTATTAGCATGAACCTCAACCTGTTCCCTAGGCATTGAAGACTCACCCAAGGCAGTTTCGTCAACTTCGAAAACGGCACCCATGGCTCCTTGCTCTGCTTCAACAACTGCTCCGAATGGGCCAACCTGAATGACTCATGTGCCATCTCATCATCGAATACGCCATGCAGCCAATGAATATGCTTGACAGCCTCCTGCGCAACACCCTCCTCATCACGGCCCAGCCAAACCAGAATGTGCTTCGCGCCCTTGTATATCGCGTTCATAAAGCCCACCTGCTGACTTCGCTCCCCAATGTCCTCCTGGTTGATACAAATCTGATCCGCCCATAACCGCCGCGGACGAGTGGGATGTCTCATCCGCTGCAGCGCGCCATGGAGGCTTCTTGTGATAGGGAGGTATTTCTCATTGCAAATTATCTCGCGGCAACGACCTTCAATGCCCCAGACGTAGGAGATCGCCTCGTAGTCGGGATGGCAGTCGAGATTCTCCACTGTGAGATCCCCTACCAGCGGCTCATCCCCAATCCCTGGCTCAAGTGTGAGGATCCGTATTGAGTAGCTATCATTGAAAGACGGGTATGTGAATAGTTCTGGGGCAGGAGTGTCCTCCGGCTGGAGGTCATGGGCCATGAATGAGAGTGATGAGAAGTGAGCGATGTAAGGCGGACCGTGTGCGGTCTTGGGGTTATGCGCGTTCCCCTCCCACCCTTGTAATGGCCGGCCTAACAATTGGGGGCTCACAGCAGTGGCTGGGACGCTGTACGAATAAGGTCTCTTCAGGTAATTGAAGAGAGGGAGCATCCGTCCCCGATGTATCATGACAGATCTTGGTGGAGACCATCTCAGCGATGTCAATCATCACAAGTTGATCTGATCTGACGGAGGAACCATGGATAGTGCGAAGTGGACCCGTGAGGATCCTACCTTAAGTTAGGCCGTAAATGGGCGAGAGAAAGCATTGCTGACTCCAGCTCATCATAACGTACCGGTAGTCCCTAAAAATATCCCTGAACTGAGCTATAAAGTAAGTCTCGAAGGGATATCTGAATTGAATTAAGAACCAATATCTTACTATTATATTTAAGGTCTGAAATGAAGATTAAGTTGAATGAAGCTTTGAATGGGGTGAACGGTATATTTTTTTTCGCCCGCTTGGACCACTATGAGGATCTCATACCGTTCGTCTTTGTTCCATGACTTGTAATAGCGTTCATACCCCAGGCTCATGATTGAGCCCTATATATTTTTGAGTGTTTCTGAGTATGTATTTATCCAATCTTGTAAAGATCGTTGCGTCTAATTGACTAGTTATGCTAGAGCCCAAATCCAATACTCCTTTCAACGCCATGAAGTTCCTCATCCAGAATGCCGTTCATCATAATGACCGTAAGAAGCAAAGGGTATATAAAAAAAAAAGAACAAATATCCGTCCCAGTAAACCCTCCTATTCATCCCGATGCGATGATCCCCCTGATCGCCTAGACAGTCTCATGTGCCTTCACCGGCGTCGCCCCAACGATACTAATGGCATCGTCATCAATGGAGTTTGCCCTTTCTCTTGGTAGATCCTTTGTCACAATTCCCGCTCCCACCGTGGTCACTGTGGTTGGCAAGGTAGTCCCGTTCCTCAACTCCCAGCTGCCGACTCGTTCATGGTGAACTCCGGTCTTAGTAACGGCCACGTCCTTATCGCCTTCCTTCTTCTCAGGACCCTTGAATCCACCCGAGTCTCTATTACTGTTCGCATTTTTGCTTTCTGGTGCCGCTTCGCGCTTCAAGGTATAGCCTCCAAGAGCATACAAGCCGCCACCGATGAGGGCCAAGATAGCCAGCACGATGACACCGCCGAGAACACCAGCAACGGCAGGTTCTATCGCATTCTTAGAACACTTCTGGTCGTTCTCATCGGAGAGAATGCTAGTACACCAAGGTGCAGGTGTCGGCCCGCAGATATCGCACCACTCTTCGGCTGACTTTCCAAGATCCTGCATAGTCCGGATGAAAGCTGAATAAGGCATAACGCCTCCATTCTCTCCCGAGTCGAACAGCGGATGAAGCACAAAAGTGGTGTCATTGTCGGCATTTTCTCGATAGTAGAATCTAACCATGAGATCATCAAAGGAGGGTTGTTGGTTAGGGTCTTCTGTATTCTCTCCGTATAGCTCAAAGATCATCGCTGCCCCCGGTTCTGGAATGGTAGAAAAAGGCCCCGAAGTCAGGGTTTGGGGGTTCAGAAGCCCAGAAATGGAGAGAAAACTCATGATAGGCTCGAATGAGCCGAACATAAGGGTCAGCATGTCCCGTTCACCACTCCACTGAACATTGCTAAGGAAAGCCTGTGCGACTCTATTGGCCAGCGTACGACCAGCAATGGTGTAAAGGACATTAGTCGGATCGGAAGTACCATTGCCATTCTGGTCGCTGTTTTTAGCATGCTCCAGGATAAAGGCATACGCCTCCAGCTTTGCGATGGTACTGGCAGCATCATTGAGATTCTCGAAGACCGTCTCATTGTGCATGTACATGTAGTTGACGAAATCGTAAATCAGGTAGGCGTTCCAGAGGTTCGCATAGTCTAGACCAACCGCTCCAGTTAGGGGGGCAGTTGAGAAGAGCTCCTGGTAGAAGTCAAAAGTGTCTTCGAAGAGAGACTGAAGCTGGGCATCATAAGTCAGGTTGTTCCGAACTTCGCTCTGCCAAGCAGAGCACCTCAAGCTCCCTTGTATGCTGAGGACTGTTAGTCAGACCATGTTTGATAGGGAAAGAGGACTTACGCAACAGACTGCGGGTCGAGGATGCCCAGAGTCTGGATGTTGGGGTACTGGTATCCGTCGAGAGGATAATTGGTGACATTGTCACCTTGCGCATAGTCATGGGCAATATCACTCCCTCCAGAACTGCTGTCCCAGGAGTCGGATTGCGGCGGATAAAGACCCTGCATGAATGCCATAGCCCCCGCATTGACCCACTCAAAGGTTTGAGAGAGGATGTCCAAGTTGGAGTTATCGATAACATTGATGTTGACGCCCTGGAGATATGCCTTTTCGATGTTCTCATACTGAGTAGCATTCACTCCATTCCTCAAGTAGCGGGCACGGAACGCGGTTCCCTGCCTGACCATCTGCTGAGCGCCTTCGGGAGTTAGGACAGTATTGAGATCACCAGCGAGCGGTGTGGTCTGGCCATTGTTGATGAAGGCAACGGCAGCCCAAACAGTTTCACTCTCATTTCCTGTCTGGGCGGAGACGCCGGCAACAAGTGCAATGACCAGGCCAATACATCCAAGCAAAGCCATTCTGGTCAAGGTCGATATTACGATAGTCGAGGCAGCTCAACGGGGTGAAAGCGCGCTTGCCGTCGAGGGCATACAGAACAGCACCAGTGCCGAGAATACGAGGTGAGAAGAGGAAGAGGTGAGGAAAAGAAAGATAAAGCTCAATCGTCCAAGCCTTACCGACGACAACTGATCGTCATCCATTTGGTGCCACTTCCAACACTTGCCGAATCATGCATGTCCTGGGAAACGACTCGACCATCGGGTCTCGAGTACATAGCCACTCGGCTTCCGCGATATGCTAGAGCGTGTCATTGCAACCTCATGCCAGCTCACCGCAGAGCTTGTGCAAATGTGATCATTGGCAAGCCGCAAGGCGCTGCGCGGGGCAGTAGGTGATGCGATAGTGCGATAGCATGATAAAGCTCTGGTGGGTATCGATGAGCAAAGCCAACGCCGGGAAGGGATAAGGTAACTCGTTCCGTGATGAAGGCGTCCAATGAGATGCGGAGGGACGTGATGGTTGCAGTCTTACTGCAGCCAGGCCATGATAAAGTGTGTCTTAGAGGATGAGCAGGATGGGGAGGAGGGGTTGGTGGCTGGGGAATGGCGAATGGGTGGGATAGCCAGAAGGGTTTGAGGCGAGCAAAAGGTCCGAGAGTTCACGAAGAAGCTGGTTATTCCGGAGGAACCGAATCAAGCAGTCGAGGAGTCCACGAAAGTTGACCGGATTGATATAGGGTTGACGCCGTCGAAGCCGGCGAGGGTGGGAAGCAGAGGCAGAGGACGGGTTGGAGTTGAGGAGCAACGATAGCCGATAACGACTCCCCCTCCCGCGATGGACCTGAATCCTGATACTAGGATGTAGTCCTAGGAGGGTGCGTCTTAGCAGGGTGTTGAGTCGTCACGAGGCACAATGACGCATCCTTCGGCCCCGGTTCCGTCCAGTTGCAGAAGTCGTCCAGTTCCAGGTTTGCTTGTAAGTTGGATGGACGCGCTATTGCTGCCAGAGCTGACAATCCATCGCCGGGAGGGGGTGGAGCCACACGTGGAAGTTCGCTATCACCCGGTCGAATGGCCTGGCTGAGAAGATTGCCTTTGGATTTATTTCTCACATTCTTCTGTCCTCTTCCCACGCCTTACGCCCCATTGAGGGTGTTGCTTGATCCGGCCCTGGCATTTCCCGATTTATCTCCAAGGTTTGCTTCGTACCCAAGGCGGACTTGGAGCTTGGCTCAGAAGACGACATCGCGGGGTCCGACAACGCTATCGGATTGGTAAGGTTCGGATCACAGCCTTAAATCATGGCGCATGAATATCAGTTAGGCTGAACCTTCAGTCTAGCTTTAGACTGCTGATGCTCGAATTGGGGTAGCTGAGCATCGATTACTAAAGCCGGGTTATGAAAGCTTATGTTCACCAGCTTTAGCTTTTGCGAAGAAATTCTCCAGGGTAGGTTGGCAAGGCTCTTTCGCTCCAAGCCAGATTCTCAATAGCTCCCCAAAAAAGATACTCACGCGACCAACATGGGGGCATTTTTGTTAACCAATATATACCGCATGTACTCCCCTGTCTACCATCCCAGAACGGGAGCAACCAGACATGGGAAGTGGATCACCGCTTCAATTGGTTCCATGGTCTAACGGTTATGACTGCGGATTCTGATTCCGCCAGCGAGGGTTCGACTCCCCCTGGAACCTATATTTTTATGTTTTGACGCTAGAATCTATATTTAACGAAGTTGTCTTTTTGTAGTAGGTTCTTTTGAACTTCTTGGCCCTGTCGTATTGTATCCTGTTGTTGTGATTTTACATCGAGCTGAGATGATAGGCTCTGCAAGTTATTATTCCATTGTTTCGCTACAAAGATGAAATAGATCATACCTTCTTCAATGTGGGTTACTCATAGGAGGGAATCTAATAAATTTAGTGATAAAAAGCACATGGACGTCAAAGTTGCTAGTAAGCCCGGCAGCATCCGTGCCTGCAAGTAAAGGCACTCCCACTTTCTGTAGCCTGGGTATGTTCTCCCACGATATCGCAGGACTGTTTTGTCGACCTGGATTCATCTGGGTGCTGGTGTGATTCCTTATGAGTGTATATATAGCGATGAACCGCCATCGTGGGATTCGGGAATAGGCCTTGTTTCTTGATCTTGGTGATCCAGTGCGCAGAATTCGGGAGCCTCAAACTGTTATATTGGATGTTGCCTATTTTCGATATGACGATTTGGTGACTGGCGCAAAACGGCTGGCGTGCAGGCCGAGACTATACTATACCGGCGTGATGCCTGGATAACAGTAGTCTGCGTGCCTCTGTTTGAACCCTAGCTGGTGGTTCTCATGAGCTAAACCCGTTACCCGCAACCCGAGCGACGAGCTGTTCCGCCAGAGAGGGATTCATTATTAGCCAGGACCATAGACGCCTTACATACTTCTATCGCCGGTGCTAGAGCAATGGGTAGTATTCCACTAGTGAAGATAGAAGTCAAGCCGACTAGGGATTTCAGGCTGTTTCAAAGCGTAAAGTTAAGACAGGATATATCAAGGGTGGTAGTTACACCGTAACTGTTTAAGTCTTCTAGATGTGGGATTGACGAGACGTAATCGTGGTTCTCCATATACCTAGGCATCAGAAAGGACACTGTCGAAAATGTCGTCGGCATCGCTGGGCTTGTTCCTTCGAGCGACTCTATCGATAACTTCGACATAAAGGCCATCGACATAAAGGCCTTTGAAGAATCGTCCGTTGAAGACCTCGTTCTTTAGGACTATCTTCGTGGTTGATATTCGGATTATGGAGGCCGTCGTTTGAGGACGTTCTCGTCGATGGTTGACCTGGAATGCATGTTATGGGCTTCGATGCTTCGTAGGCTGGCTGGTCAAGACGCAGAGAAATTGATTGTAAGTACATTATATGAGCAATGGATTAAGAGGTTGGAACTTGGTAATTGGGTGGCTGAAAATACCTAGCAAATCCTTGGACCTTCATGCTTCTTATAAGTCGGCAAATACCAAAAAAGTCGCTCCGTCTCGGATCCCATCTCGGAGGCCTATACGAAGCGAAACTCCGAAATCCAAGATTGCATTCGACTGATTTCGTTGGTAAGATATGGCTTAGATGAGTTACGCGTCCGAGCATGGCCTTGCATCATCGTGCCTTTATTGATCCACAAGAAGCTCTGCCTATGCGGCGCGAAGAATTTATAAATGAAGCCGGGAGTATTAAAACGACTTACACAGCACAGCAATTGGCGGCGTAGCTGAGGCAAAGGTCAAGGTTTAACTAGGATGCACGGCCGGGTCCATGGAGACTTCGTTCACTAAGCCAACTACGGAAAGCAGAGACGCGTCCAGTGCAAGGATGCTGCGCCCCGGCGACTGGTGATTTATATCCCGATAGATCGCTAAGCTCGAAACCCTTATTAATCCCCAACTTACCTCGTTCCTGAATGCCATTCATTGGATACCATTTCCATGTCTCGGGCCAATCACTCTAAGTCCCGCAATGGGTGCGGACAGTGCAAGCGACGCCGTGTGAGGGTAAGGATTTCGTATATCGCCCCTTTCAACTGGTCATAGGAGCTCACAGAGAACTGTAGTGCAGTATGCTAGGCCCGCGGTGCAACCATTGCAAGCGACGCGGGGATCAATGTGATTTCGAGTTGAGGGATAGAGATATTGATCAGACTAAGCAACTATGGTTGGGACCTCGGTATCAACCCAAGCATACCTCCGCACCACGATATCTGAGCTCGTCTAGCGTCCAAGACATGGGCCTTATGGGTTACTTTGCAGATGTAACTGCCCCGACCATCGCTTTGAAGCCCAGCGTGAATTGGGTCTGGAGTCACTTGGTTCCCGGACAGGCCGAGAAAACACCGTTTTTACATCACGGAGTCTCAGCATTGACAATGATACACATGACTGAAGGATCAGAACCTCAGTCTTCAGAACTTCGCCCGCTGATTTACCAGCACTACATCGAAGGACTAAGGCTATTTCGGCGAAGCGTCTCTTCTCTTAGCGCAGACAACTGCGTCGCAGTCTTTGCATTCTCGTTGATTGTCATCATGCTGCAGCTCAAGACGGCGACGCACGATCCCCGCAAAACACCTGGGGAATCGTCGACTTATTTCCGGCCAGTGGATGTCATGAGCGCTATTCGGGGGTCTCATAAGTTGACTCAGTCACTTGATCCGTTTCTGGAACAAAGCCCAATTGCCCCTATTATTGTCCGGAACCATTCCTTTCCTGAAGGACCGTTGGACCAGAACACCGTCAACGCTTTAGATAAATTGGGTATTTTAAGCTCTTCTACAGAAAATACAGAGGACTGGGTAACGTATGAACAAGCTGTTGGTTGTTTGCGCCTCTGGTACTTTCGCTTCGGGTCAAGGCCGCAGAACTGGTTACCGCTAGCTTGGTGGCCTGCTGCAGTCACCCCGGATTACCTAGCCCAACTAAGGCAGAATCAGCCTATCGCACTGATTATATTTCTCTATTGGTGTGTTGGAGTACAGTCTCGGTTTCGATGGTGGTTCTTGAGGGATTATGCTCGACAAGCAGCCCTGTTTGTACAAGATAGGCTGGGCCCGGCTTGGAGTCATATGCTGGAGTACCCGCTCACAGAGCTGGGCCTAGCAAGCATATAGTAATTAAATGACCAAATTCTAAAGATGACTTTGTGTGATTGCCATAGTACATGCAATACGCGCACACCTCGATATTCTCTAGTCTCTTATCAGAGCTGACACCACTGCACATCACGGGTAGTCAGTCTCCCTGACTTCTGTTGACGAGTTAAGTAATATAAGAAACCCGTTACATAGATTGCTCGATGCCGAGAATACGTTAGGCGTCTAAGAGGTACGAGCCCAACATCAAGCAATATCGCTAGGTTAAAATAAACCATGGCGTAATGAAAATACTTGGTGCTTCAGAGCTGCCAAATTGAAAGTAGTTGGGCCGGTATATAAGCTGAAGCTCACCGAACACGTTCCGGAGTAGAGACACTGATGACTCTGAATGGGAAAAAACTTTCCCAAAGTGTTTCTAACTCGCGAAAATGGCGGCGAGATGCTTTGACTTCACTGGGAAATTATCAACCTCAAGAATAATGCCGACGCAACCCATATTTTACGTCGAGGAGGATGCTAAGTTAAGTGAGTAGTCTGGTGGGAAAGAGCCTGAGTATAAGTTAATATAGCGAGACCGAAGATGAACAAAGAAATCCAGATCCCTGTCCTCCAACGAAGTAGGGCGGACTGTTAGCCTTCTACAGAGACTATAAATTTACCAAGTCACAAAGACGAAGGCATCTTTATAAAGACGCGATTGCTTCTTTAGGACTTACTAATGCATGGGGTTCGGCCTTTGCAGTTAAGCATGGGAAACGAAAGAACCTAAGCTCTCGGTACTGGCTCACCATAGGGGGGTGGGGGGAAGCAAGCCTAAAAAGTTTACGTACGACAATACAACCTGAGGTATAGAATTTATACAAGAGGAGCGGCATGACAAGTGTTAGAGTTTCTTGATTGCACCCTTGATTATATCGTTAACATAGGGAAGTGCTTTAGCAAGATGGGATTGACGGTTTATCTTCCAAAATGTGAGGATTAGAAGCCATAGAAAAACGCCTTTGCAGCAGACGGCATAGGCAATGGCGACCTGGAGCTCCCGCTGTTCGATAGTGAATAATTAGTAATTAACGAATATGATAGTGTCTCACCTCCAACTAGTGTTACTAAATACTCTAAGCAAATTGGTGGTCCCTATAGTATCAAGAAGTCACGCATTCGGGACTGTCTGTGAATTGTGAGGTTTTGTGGCTCTGTCGCCCCTGGATAGACGGTCCGGAGCCAACCCAAGATGACCATTCTACTCCATGTGAAAACAGTTGAAGAGTGCCTATTCCCCGGGCGAATGGCCCAGCTCAATGGGCTCAACAGGCCAATCCCCAGGAAACAGGAGAATCATCGACGTCTAAATGCTCTCGGTGTAGAAAATCCTTAACGGATCCCAGCGGAAAGACGTGTGCTGCCTGTCAAAAATATAGCCGGGAGCGTATTCGGGAAAGTCATCGAAAATTGAAGGAGGAGGGCAAATGCGTTACTTGCGGGAAGGGTCCGTTAGTAACCACCACTTTATGTGAGAATTGTAGGATTGCTAAATCGGGAGAAGCGTCAAAAACAGAAAAAGGGTTAGGATGATGAGAATGATGGGAATGGTGAAGGTATCATGGCCTAGGGAGGAAGCAGCTGAAAAGCAGCTGGGAAGGACACTCAAGCACAAGTGTGGTGTCAAGTCTCCTAGAGACGTGCCAAAAGGCAAGGAGAGGGAGGATTTGCATTGAAGTTGCACATGTATATTGCCGTTAGATTTGCGTTGGGTCGCTTGAGTGAACATGTTTTCCTAGTGTTAGAGTGATTGCATCAGACTTGAATTGGAAGTATCCGTGAATAACACGGCATGAGACTTCCAGTCGACAGTTCAATAGATTGTCTTGATTCCCTAAGGCTACTACCTAGACTACGATTCATGCCCTAGTTCAAACTTGAGGAACTGACAGAGATGAAGGAAACCAATATATGTTGCGCGAGACAGTGGCCGAGGCATGGCTTTCAACATCGAGAACCAATGCAGTTACCCAATGATTGTAAGTAGGAGAGCACTAGCATTGGAGGAGCGCAATTGACGGATCCCTGAACCGAGTTGCCTGGTATATAGAGTGAACTTGTACCATAGCATTAGCCGAAGGACCCTGACTTTGACTCGACATAGTTTCAACTTAAGAGCTGAACTCGGTTCTACTCTTTCGTCGATGTGGTCTAATCTTATCGTATGGTTAGCCTCCTCGTGTTTGATGGGGTTTCGATTATTGCAACGTTCATAGGGTAGAAATCTGGCCGTCTATATAACATCAAAGCCCAGGTTTCAAGGTCTTCAATCACGCGTAGTCTCAAACATGAGTTCTTTTGATCACTTTACATACTAGAGACACATTCGATCCTGCAAATTTGGAAAAATCCTCTTGACTCGTGACGGCAACAAGGCTTGGGGCGAATGTGGCATCGAGACATCATATGCGCCTGGGTCGCCGAAGCACAGGACCATGCTTAGAGCGTGGCAGAACACAGACCAGCCTCGGTGGGAAGACCCGCGAGCTCTGTTACCAGAAAGGTAGACATGTACCTCCGAAGATGGAGAGGAATAACAAAGAAACGACAGGACATCGAAGATTGGCCGCTGGCCTCTGCGGAGTTTATGGCAAAGAGCCACTACGACCAGGCAAGATGAGGCCCGAAGGTGTCTGGAAGCGGAGGGTACTCGGGGGAAGATTAACAGGGACATAGACAAGGCAAGGAGGGAGGAGTTTGCCAAAGAAAGGAAGGACGGGGATTCAACTTCTCGGGATTTGATTTGGGAGGATACAATTGCTCTGGCGATTGTTAATAGGGATGTAGGTTTTCAATATAGGGAGTTGCGATGGGCGCCTGTGAGAACATTGAGAAGCATTGACGGGAAACCTGTAGTAACATCGACAATCATTGATGAAGAGCCTGCCACTACCTCGGCGGCCGTTGATGATGACACGGGGTCGGGTGGGTTGAAATGGGAGGCTGTAACTACACCGGCAACCTTTCGTGGCAAGTAGATGAGAATATACATAAAATTACACCGATGGGTCTTCTCTGGATAGCGGTCTATGATGTCCTGTATGAAAGCCAAAGGTGACTTGAAAGGCTTCTCCATCTAACCATTGATAACAAAAGGGGCATGGATGTCATGGGCAAAGGGGTTCAATGTTTAGCGCGGCGTCGACCTGCCAAGGCGAAGGATGAGGCTGATGAGATCCATTTGAGAATTTAATGGCCGATGGCCCGAGGGCGAGCCGTTATAGGTGGGACGCGACAAAGATGGGGGCTTGGGGGGTGTTGAGGAATCTTATCAATCTGATCAAGGTGCATCTGATGGTCAGGGGCACAGCGAGGGGTGGTGGGACAGGATAAGGCAATCGTGCCTCAGGCACCAAGAGCACTAACACTTCCCGGTTTGGAATGGGTCCCTGGAAGTGGCAGGAGGCAAGACGATGACTTGGCTTTCAGCAGGCAGCAAACGCAAACTGAGCTCTGGCCAGCACTGGCGGTGGAGATTATCGATATCGATATGACACTTTGTCTAACTTTTTTCTCTTGCAAGGGCGTTTGCGATATTCGATTTATCCATACTCTGTGCAATCCCTTGAAATCTGTACATACATCATTAGGTGGTTCTCTTCCCCGCCGGACAGTCGGCATTTGATTGCCCATAATCGAACCACTTTTCCAGCAAGAAACAAGCTGCAACCGCCGCCCTACTTCTCCCGGGTCGTAGCCCACCTCAGCCCAGGTCCGCTGACTGCCGCTAAAACGTATCGATTCTCAGGTACCCTGCCCCCCCGTCGGCCACCAAAAAGGAACCTCGTCACAGATCAACACTGAGTCCGACTCTAGCAATTTCTCCGCATCACCTGGCTCCTGCCACCTTCGACACTCCCAACAGCACACAACAGCGCTGCGCTCCACTGTAAAGCCTCCAGCTTGTCGCCCCCCCCAAGCCTTCCGGTTCTTCAACTTCACAACGAGGGCGCACTTAAACTCTTGACACAATCTTCTCGACCTGCTCTTTTATTTTCACACATTTTACAATAATTGATCGAAACTCGGTGTAAACTGCGGCCCCGACTCGACGATTGCACCCTCAATGGACCCGTCGTTGTTTGCGACGTGATCGCCCACCATGTCGACCGAAGCTGCGGCGGCTCCTGCCATCGACCCTGTCGTTGCGCCAGCCCAGGACCAGATCGACTGTGCGAAGCTGCCTCAGCCGGTCTTCCTACACTCGCCGCCCGAGAGCAACAATACGCACAAGTCCGGTGCGAGCGATTCCGAATTGAGCGATCTCGACGAGGAACCCATCCTCAGCGATGCGCCGATGCCTGCGCCTGCCAGCGACGACGTCAAAGATGAAGAGGACATCGGGGAGGTCCTGCCGGACCATTGGTCGGGATCGGTCCCGGTCTTCAAACCCACCATGCACCAGTTCAAGGACTTCAAGCGCTTCGTACGTTGCCTTAATTAGAGTCGCCCTCGTGTCGCTAACCTCTGGCGTTGTAGATGGAAACGGTCGACTCCTACGGCATGAAATCCGGCATCATCAAAATCATCCCTCCGCAGGAGTGGAAGGACTCACTCCCTCCGCTCGATGACCTTGTCAAACAGGTCAAGGTCCGAGAGCCAATCAAGCAAGATATCATGGGTTCCAATGGTACCTATCGCCAGGTTAACATTCTCCACGGTCGTTCCTACAACCTTCCACAATGGCGACAGCTTTGTGAGCAGAGCGAACACCAACCCCCCGCAAGGCGTGGCGAACGACGCGCCAACGCCGACAAGTCTCGGAATACAAGATCTCGAGCTGCTACTGCTCCCAAGCCTGCGAACGGTACGACTCCAAAGAAGCGCGGAAAAGGACGACCCACGAAAGGCAAGGGAAGGGGGAAAGGCAAAAAGAACCTGGAAGAAGAGGAAGACGACAGGCCTATGACTCCTGTTTCACCGAAACCTGAGGCCGATGAGGAAAAAGAGAAACCCGTTGAGTCAATAGAGAAAGATCCGGTCGTTACCGTCGAGGAGGCGGATTTTACGCCTACGGTAGGCCGAATGGGCGGTTCCCGACAAGCAAAACTCACGACTCAATCGGTGTCAGCACGTCGCAAGTACAGTCGTCGGGAAGGCTCAGCTATGATCGACGAGGCTGCTTTCAAGGATTGGGACTATCGGATGGACATCTCGGAGTATACCCCGGAACGCTGCGAGGAGCTAGAAAGGGCATATTGGAAGACCCTCACTTATGCGCCTCCTTTGTACGGTGCCGATTTAATGGGTACACTCTTTCCTGAATCGACCGATATTTGGAACCTGAATAAGCTGCCGAACTTGCTGGATGTACTCGGGACTAAGGTTCCCGGCGTCAACACAGCGTACCTCTACTTAGGAATGTGGAAAGCTACATTTGCTTGGCATCTCGAGGATGTTGATCTCTATAGCATCAACTATCTTCACTTTGGTGCCCCAAAGCAGTGGTATAGCATCTCCCAAGCTGACGCTCGCCGGTTCGAAGCAGCCATGAAGAGTATCTGGCCAACAGATGCCAAAGCCTGCGACCAATTCCTTCGACATAAGGCGTTCCTCATCTCGCCGCAGCACTTGCTCCAGCATTACGGCATCAAAGTGAACAAATGTGTTTCGTACCCTGGAGAATTCGTTGTCACTTATCCCTATGGATATCACTCTGGCTACAACCTTGGCTACAACTGTGCCGAGGCCGTCAACTTTGCGCTGGATTCCTGGCTTGATATGGGCAAGATCGCCAAGAAGTGCGAGTGCGCCCAAGCGCAGGACAGCGTATGGGTTAATGTGTACGAGATCGAGCGCAAGTTGCGTGGCGAGGAGACGGAATACGAAGAGACCGAGGACGAGGAAGACGAAGAAGACGATGATGAATTGTCCGGCTTGCCAACACCTCCAGCTAGCCATGGAGTCAAGTTCAAGGACGTAGGTCGCAAGCGGAAACGTGGTCCTGGCGAAAAGGGCGGAAAGCTCAAGGTCAAGAGGATCAAGCTTCGGATAAAACCCAAGGCCGAACCACCATGTTGCCTGTGCCCCAACGACATCCCAGCAATCGAGCTACTCCCCACAGATGACGGTCGAAAGGCCCACCGGCTATGCGCCCTATATCTGCCTGAAACGTATATTGATACCGTGGATGGCAAGGAGGTGGTCTCGAACGCGGCGCGCATTCACAAAGATCGCCTTAACCTCAAATGTCTTTATTGTCGCTCAAAACGAGGTGCCTGTTTCCAGTGCTCGCAGAAGAAATGCACGAGGTCGTATCATGCGACTTGTGCAGCTGCCGCCGGTGTGTTCATCGAAGAAGAAGATGTCCCAGTCTTTGGGGAGGATGGCACAGAGTATAAGGAGCAGGCATTCGAGTTCAGCTGTCGATTCCACCGAACTAAACGGGACAGAAAGCTCGATGGCGACGCCTTGGAAGAGGACACCCGAACTCGGGCGGTGGCAGCTGCACTCAAACAAGGCGAAATCTGCCAGCTGCAATATCACAAAGGTGAAATTTTTGCCGGCCTGGTCATCGAAAATCGCACCGACGAGCAGACACTTCTCCTGGACATCTTGCCAAATGGGTATGCAACAACAAATAAACTCACGAGCACAAAACTAACTGCAAGCAGTGATCGACTTGAAGTTGAATGGAAGTGGTTGTTGCTTCCAGATCCTGCCGACTGTCATCTTCCGAAAGCATCTGCTAATGCCCTCCCCATGCCTACCTCACGAAAGGCCAAGGACGAGCTGAATGCTAAGCGCCATGAGGATGAGAAACCACGAAAGGGTGACGCGTTCACGGAAGGCTGCACTTGGGCGGAATTCCAGCTATACGAGGCCCAAAACAAGGATCAAGCCAAGGTTGACCTAGCCAAGGAGTATCAGCTCTGGCATTACCTTGGGAAGACATCGACGGAGGCTAGAGCGCAATACACTGAGGATCTTTCCAAACCACGTCACAATCCCAGAGGTAATTACTTGGATACGATTCCGAAACCACCAAGGCCCGTTCCGAATGTCAACCTTCAACGGCAGCGGGCGCTAGAGACCGTGGCGGCATATGCTCGCCCATTCACTGCCACGAATACGATGGCTACGACCTCCACCTCAGTCCGAGAAGAGAAGCCTTATATCTACAAGCCAAGGAAACCTGTAGATCCTAGACTTGGCAATCCTGGGATGTTTACAACACAAAGATTTACGCAGGCAAGCTCACCTTTGCCTCAAAATCCACGACCTTCATACCCCCAGTACTCTTATGGCTCCAGCTCAGGATATCAGAATCCGCCCATGTATTCGACGCAGAGATTCGAAATCAAGACACAGCAGAGCTACATACCATACACACGGCCAGTGCAGCACCAATGGTCGCTCCCAGCTCCTGTACCGAGACCGATGCAAATCAATTATAACGCCCTTCTACCAGCTTCATACCAGAACCCTGCACCAGCTCAGCCTCGGCCCCAGTCCAAGCCCTCTTGGCAGGTTCACTCGTCGATCTACCAAAGATATGAATTCTTTCAGGTTCATCATAACAGGTATTTATTTCGCTCGATTAAATCAAACTAAGCTCATACCGTTCTCTAGGGACTCATCGAAGTACCGCACTCCCTACTCCCCGTTGGGTGGTTTTACCAACGGGTACGAAGGAAACTTGAGGGCGCACCTTATGGCTAACAAGGACGATTTGCTACGAAGCTCCAACTTGATATCTGGCTCACCGCATCATAAACAACCGAGCTATAGCCCAACTGCGACAACTACGCCAACTGCATACAATCCTACCTACGGCCGAGCGCCAGGGGCTGTCTCGAAAACGCCCACGACTTCGCCCATGTCACCATATAGGCCTACTACAACTACTCAGCAACCTCATTCCACGTCATGGACTCCATCAGGAGTACGGCCGAGCTCCCATCAGCACCTGCCTCCAGCAATCAAGGCGCAGTACTTGCCCAAGTTCCAACCACTTTATCCGCCTGCACAACCGCCACTGTCAGAAAGCAAAGTGAAGCCAGCACCGGTACAAAAGCCGATCAAAGTTGGAGAACCCGCTTTGGTTCAGCAACAACCTTCGGCTAAACCCACCTTTCAGATTCCTAGCAAAGAATCACCCGTGCCCTTACCAGCTAACTTCTTGGCTGCCATGACCTCATCAACAAATACACCGGCATCGACTCCAAAACCATTGGTGCCAACGCCGTGCAAAAGTAGTTCTCCGGTCAACCCACAGTCTGCAGTCTCGACTCCACCCATAAGCCAGAGTGCGCAGACGACCACAACTCCAGCTAGACCTGGGTCGCTGCCTAAGATCTCTACAACTCCTGTTCCCATTCCTAAGCTTCCTGGCATGGCCCAGCAAAACCTCACAGCGCAGCATGCCACTCCCCAACCTCGACCGACTTCATCGTCGGCGCAGGCCCTTATGAAACAGGCTGGGCCGTCGGACCCATCAACCACTCCAAAGCTGCAGGCTTCTCAGGTGCAACAGCCTGTATCGGTGGCAACTATTCAGCAGTCTGTTGAACAATCGGCCCACTACGAACCCCAAGACTTTCCAGATGTCCCCGGAAGCGAATCTATGGAGTTCGTTGAGAGGTTGATGATTAATCTACGAAGGGTGTCGCAACAGGATGATATTGCCTAGGTTTAGGCAGTTAGGGAGTGTCGGGTGTTATGCATTCCTCGTCAGAAGCCCCATGCTCAAGTCGACAGCTTTGCGCGGCTGTTCGGTATCTTAGGTCGAGAAGTTGCCAACTTGCCCCCTTAGTCTCGGATTCCAAAGGGCCACATGTTGTTAGCAGGATGTACAATTGACTTTTCTCTGGGAGGATGGCGTTTAAGGGGGTTTCGGTATCGGCGGGCGGGTTTGATGCTCGAATGTAGACATGTACGCGCGCAACGACATGGGAAGCACTGGAATGGAGTGAAAACAGCTTATTTCATTAAATTTTGGAACGGTTACGGCGCAAAAGTGTACTATAACGATTTGGGTGCATCAATTCATGGATCACTGGAGGACCTCAGGGGATTCGCGATAAGCAATCAACTTAAGTGCGCATTGAGAATTTACTACAATTCTACCTTGGTGATGATTTGATATGTCTCTGTAACGTTAAACTCAGGTGACACCAGCCTAAGAAAATGGAGGGGCTTGAGCAAACCGGAAGTTTGCCGTTTGGCACTTGCTCCCAGCTGCAAGTGGATATGCGGTCACCTCCTGACTTCGACCTTAGTATGTCCTAGCCTTCGAGCTCTGTGAATAAACTTTCCCCAACCGCTAATATCTGTGACCAGCAAACAGAGCCCTTCCATCGACACTTCATCCACAGACTTTTCGATCTTCCTTTCTCAATCGGAATGCTCCAACGAGTTGTGTCACAAGGTGAAACCCTTGCCGTAGTAGACGGCACCAACCAGCAGCATGGGAACCTCCAAGACAACGATTCAAGAAAATGGACTTGTGCAGACGAATTGGAGGCGGGTATTCCAAGTCGCAGAGTCGTTCTTGGACCTTACATGAGAGGGATTTACCTTGGAAGCGGGGGATGGAGCGACGTTTACAAGATCATGAGGATCAAGGACGGGGAGGTATTTGCAGGCAAGTTCTCTACAGCGAAGTCAAAGTTGCGGGAGGAGGCGTCTATCCTCCGCTCATTGAACCATGTAAGTGTAGCACTATTGCCTCTAGTGCTTTACCTAAAGAGCTAGGTCCTAACATCGTGATACCCAAGGAACGTATCCTCAAGTTCGTTGACTACTATGAAAACATGAAGAGTCCGGCTACGACCATGCTAGTTATGGAAGCATGTCTTGGGGGAAACCTCCAAATTCAGATGGACCACTACCCACAGGATACCAAACGCGAGGAAGCTCTGCGAGTCATTCGTCAGATCGCAGAGGCTCTAGAGTACCTCCACGGCAAGAATCTCTTGCACACGGATGTGAAGCCGCGGAACATCCTCATTCGAACCTGGAGCCCTGTTGATGTGGTGTTGGCGGATTGTGCTGACGTCAAAGCTCCTCACCAATTCACGAGAATTACTGGAACTCCAGCGTACTACTCCCCGCAAATCCTCAAGCCAAATCGCAACCCGGGCTTTGGTGACGATGTCTGGGCGTTGGGAATCACTTTCATGGGGCTGCTCGCACAGTGGCCACCAGTCTATCGCAAGAAAAACGACGTCAAGAAATATCCTCGTCGATGTTTTGATCACGCTGAGAAGATGAAGGCAATGAACCCTAATCACGACCTTGTTGAGCTGTTGAGTCGGATGCTAGCTTGGGAGGCAGATGCGCGAGCCTCGGCGTCAGAGTGCGTGCGTCTTGCTGGTGAGTGTCTCGATAACTGCACGGCGGAAAGTGACAGTGGCTTTGGGATCGAGACCCCAGAGGACTTTACACCTATAAGTTTCTGGTAGCTTCACCAGTTTATGGACTGGAGTGAAAGAAAAATCCGGCGATGGGTCCCCGGGTATTTCTAGTCATATTATTCTGTTGTAAGTCGATGTTCTATGTTGCCAACTTCGGGAATAGCAAGGAGTATCAAAGGTTGCTTTGGAATCATCGGAGAACATTCGGAGTCGGGCAGAAGAGGTTAACGTCGGATATATGCCGACTAGTTAAATATTGAATTGAGCAAAGGGCTTGTGAAGCACGCTGTGGAGTTGAGAAATCAATCTACGCTCAAATACCCATGCTGAATGAAGTTCTCATCATTGGCTACGATGACGCCATTCCCGCTGAATCTCTAGACCCACACAATTAGTCATCCGAATTGACTCCCACCACGGCGATGTCGCAACCGCGGGCAGCAATTCGGCGTACAAAACGTTTGTGGAGTTTAGATACAGCATCGCGGCCCAATTGAGGAGCAGACAATAACTGAACCTTCTTCGGATTGTGTGCTTTCTCAAAAGGTGACTAATACAGAAGGCCGGGGTTAATGTCGCGCTCCATCTTACTCCCATCATCCCTCCTCCGCTCTGGCCGTCAACGCATAGCACCCCGCCATATCTCTCGAGCATTCTACAGCACCATGAGTGAGACCAAGAAGTTGAAGCCCGCAGCGAGAGTCTCAGGGCAGAGACAAGATGTCTGGTGAGTGACGAGCATAAGAGTTATTTTGTAGAATGGGTTCTGACTGCCGGGCAGGACCATCATCAATGAGGCTGCTGCGGCTTCTCCTAACCAGCCTATTGTGAACATGGGACAGGGATTCTTTGGATATAACCCTCCTCCGTTCATTATCGATGCGGCAAAGGAGGCGTTGGACCGTGTTGAGTGCAACCAGTATTCTCCTACCAAGGGTCGCCCTCGCTTGAGGAAGGCTATTGCGGATGCTTACTCGCCTTTTTGGGGGCGTCAGCTTGACCCCGAGACTGAGGTCACCGTTACCACTGGTGCCAATGAAGGCGAGTGAGGATACTAGATATACGAGAATGCATGTCTGACCAACGCCATAGGCATGCTGAGCGCCTTCATGGCTTTTATCGAGCCAGGGGATGAAGTCATCATCTTCGAGCCCTTCTTTGACCAGTATGTGCCAGGCTCTACTAAAGGGTCGGTAATCGTTAACCTTTATATAGATATATCAGCAACATTCAGATGCCCGGTGGCAAGATTGTCTACGTCCCTCTCCACCCTCCGGCCACAGGAGCAACCAAGACTTCTTCGGCCGCGGACTGGAGCATCGACTTCGAACAGCTGGAGAAAGCCATTACCCCCAAGACGAAGATGATCGTTCTGAACACTCCCCGTATGCACTCGGTCCTTAAGAGATTTAAAGTTCCCAGCACTGACCTGTAGCAGACAACCCTATTGGCAAGGTCTTTTCCAAGGAAGAGTTGCAGAAGATCGGCGATCTCTGCGTGAAGCACCAGATCATCATTCTCTCTGATGAGGTTTATGATCGTCTCTACTATGTGCCTTTCACCCGCATCTCGACTTTATCTCCTGAAATCGAGAAGCTGACCCTCACTGTGGGATCTGCGGGCAAGAACTTCTATGCCACCGGCTGGCGTGTTGGTAAGTTGTGTCTATGATTTGAATCAAACGAGCCAGCTCATAAACTCTATAGGCTGGCTTATTGGCCGTCCGGAACTACTTCAATACGTTTCCGCGGCACATACCCGTATTTGTTACTCCTCTGTCTCTCCCCTACAAGAAGCCAGTGCTGTAGGGTTTGAAAAAGCCGACGCACTTGGCTTCTGGGATGAGACAGTCAAGGAGATGAAGGGCAAGGTTGACCGCCTTACTGAAGTCTTCAAAGAGCTTGGCCTACCCTACTCAGAGCCCGAGGGTGGTTACTTCGTACTTGTAAACTTGGCAAAGGTGAAATTGCCTGATGGCTACCCTTTCCCACCACATGTTGCAAGCCGACCGCGGGACTTCAAGCTAGCGTGGTTCTTGATTCAGGAGCTGGGCGTTGCCGCCATCCCGCCGACGGAGTTTTATACGGAAGAGAATGCGCACTTGGCTGAGGATTATATTCGGTTTGCGGTCTGTAAGAATGATGATGTGCTGGAGGACGCTAAGACCCGTTTGAGGGGCCTGAAGAAGTATATTCAGGAGTAACCCAGCCCAGTTCTAAGTTTAGGTGGAGGGAGATGGTAGATAAAAGCTAGAGGGTCTCAAACGACTGAAATAGGGTTATAAAGCAATGAGAATGTAAGGATTAGAGATTGACTCTGTGATGAAACCTTCTTACGACATTCACATTAGTCTGTCTAGGTTGGGCAACAATAAGAAATTGCAGTTTTTGCATCCGCTTGCTAGAATGATCTGATATGGTACTGCATTATGCAAGATCAAGATCGAGATCTCCAAGTTGCAGGCTTGGAACTAATGACGGGACCCTTGTCGAATGTTGATCCAGTGCCAAGGGTGTGGGTTGTAGTTGGGGGTAGTATTCTTGATCGGTACATTGGTTTCAAGTCAGAAGAGCGAGTCGAAGATTTAAGCTACCTTCTAGTAGACGGCATACTAGTCATAGATACGGGGACTCAAAGTCAAGTGTCACCCCAACTTTAAACCATTTTTTAGGAGATATACGGGGTAGTTGAAAGGAAGTGTCTTCGTACAGTAATACCCACAACTAGACGGACCCCAGTTTTTACGTCATTGATGCTCCCAAATTTAAATAACGCAAATTAGATAATGGCTAGAAAGGAAGACAATTACCTGCCCAAAGGGTTATTATTACCAAGCGATGAAATTGATGGAAGATAACAGCGAGTTGCCTCCGTGTGGAAGCGGCCGATGTATTGATGGTGGAGTTGGCCTATCTCTGCACGGAGCCGGCCGTGGCGGTGGAACCCCCGTTGCTCGGGACGCGGGGTAGCTGGATCTCCGCCCTGAGCCGCTGTAAGATTCGGTGCGAATTTGAGCTTATCAGCTGCTGAAGTAAAGTTTAGCACGCTACTACACCGAGTTTTGGCTGGATTCCCACGCGGCAGCGTTCGGTTTGCACGGCCTGGACTTCCGCTTCATCTCACCTTTGCGATTATTGGATATCGGCGGTTTGCAGTTGGAGAAAGGGAGGGATGTCTCCGATTAGCGCCCTTGCCACTGTGCAGATGACGTACCGTCGCCTTTGATGCCTCACTGTTATCTAACCCTCCATGGCAGGTCTCGTGAACTCCTATCGTGTCTCCTCCCTTAAGTCTTCTGGATTTACAAATTATGGCCATCTGCACATCCAGTGGAACTCTGAAATTCTAAAACCTCTTTCCTCCTAACAATTAGTTTTCTATATCGGTGATTGAGCCCCCTTGTTCATCATGGCGCCCAGCGCCATCTCTCCCGAACGGGACTCCAACCCAGAGCCGCTGGCGACTCTCACCTCCAAGTTCGACGACACGATACGGTTCTACCTTAATGGTACTAGGGTTGTCTTGGACGAGATCGACCCAGAAGTTACTGTTCTCGAATATCTTCGAGGCATTGGCTTGACAGGCACAAAGCTGTACGTTCATCGTCTTACGTGATTCCTTCCTTCGATGCTTACGAGGTTGCTTCTAGTGGATGTGGCGAGGGAGGTTGTGGCGCTTGTACTATCGTGGTCAGCCAGTACAACCCAACTACCAACCAAATCTACCATGCCAGTGTCAATGCCTGTCTGGCTCCTTTAGTCAGCTTGGATGGCAAGCATGTTATTACCATTGAGGGTATTGGGAACACTGAGAGGCCTCACGCCACTCAGGAGCGTGTCGCGAAGTCCAATGGCAGCCAATGCGGCTTCTGTACACCTGGAATCGTTATGAGCCTGTACGCATTACTACGGAACAACACTGCCCCTTCAACAGAAGAAGTGGAGGAGGCCTTTGACGGCAACCTGTGTCGATGTACCGGGTACCGACCTATTCTTGATGCCGCCCAGACTTTCAGTGTGGACAAGGGATGTGGAAAGTCCAAGGCGAATGGCGCCGGTGGTTGCTGTATGGAGAACGGCAATGGATCAGCGGACGGTGGATGTTGCATGAAGAAGTTGGATCTCGACGACCAACCTATCAAGCGATTCACCCCTCCAGGATTTATCGAATACAACCCCGATACGGAGTTGATATTCCCACCGGCCTTGAAAAGACATGAGATGCGGCCGTTAGCTTTCGGAAACAAGAGAAAGAAGTGGTTTCGGCCGGTTACTCTGAACCAACTACTTCAAATCAAAAGTGTTCATCCCCAGGCAAAAATAATTGGCGGGAGCACTGAGACCCAGATCGAAACCAAGTTCAAGGCGTTGCAATATCCCGTGTCAGTCTACGTTGGCGATATCGCCGAGTTGCGGCAGTACGACTTCAAAGACGACCATCTTGAGATAGGCGGGAATGTCGTCTTAACCGATCTAGAGGGGATTTGCGAGAAGGCAATCAAGCATTACGGGCATGCCCGCGGACAGATTTTTGAGGGCATGTTGAAACAGCTGAAATACTTCGCTGGTAGGCAAATTCGAAACGTCGGGACACCAGCCGGAAACTTAGCTACGGCATCCCCGATCTCGGATTTGAATCCTGTATTCTGGGCCGCAAATGCGGTGCTGGTAGCAAAGTCGGCGGCCAGAGAAACAGAGATTCCTATGTCTCAGTTCTTCACCGGTTACCGAAGAACGGCTCTACCACAAGATGCTATCATTGCTTCAATCCGCATCCCTGTCACATCCGGTAAAGGGGAATTCTTCCGAGCTTACAAACAGGCGAAACGGAAGGATGACGATATTGCCATCGTGACAGGCGCCTTAAGAGTGAAACTGAACGACTTTGGTGTTGTCTCGGAGTGTAATCTGATCTATGGTGGCATGGCTGCTATGACAGTTGCGGCAAAGAAAGCTATGGAGTATCTCGTCGGTAAGAAATTCGCCGAATTAGAGACTCTGGAAGGAACTATGAACGCCCTTGGACAAGACTTCGATATGCAATTCAGCGTTCCAGGCGGTATGGCTTCGTATCGAAAAGCATTGGCTTTTGGGTTTTTCTACAGGTTCTATCACGATATCTTGACGGTCCTGGACAGAAACTCAATCCACGTCGATAAGGAAGCTATTGAAGAGGTGGAAAGAGAAATATCCCATGGCAAAGTTGACCACGATGCAGCGGTAGCTTACGAGAAGGAAGTTACGGGAAAGTCGAAGAATCACCTCGCTGCGTTAAAGCAAACCACCGGAGAGGCACAGTACACAGACGACATCCCGCCTATGAGGAATGAGCTTCATGCCTGTTATGTTTTATCCAAGAAGGCTCACGCGAAGATCAAGTCTGTGGACTACTCTGACGCTCTGGATATGGCTGGTGTGGTTGATATTATAGACAAGGATGACATGCCTTCAGCGGAAGCCAACAAATTCGGTGCTCCTCACTTTGATGAGGTTTTCTTTGCAGAGGATGAAGTCTTCACCACGGGCCAACCAATTGCCATGGTTCTGGCAAAGACAGCCGCCAGAGCCCAGGAAGCCGCGAGGGCCGTCAAGGTAGAATACGAGGAACTGCCCGCAATCTTTTCCATTGAAGAGGCTATCGAGAAGGAGAGCTTTCACGAATTCTACCGAGAAATCAAGAAAGGGGATGTGGAGGAGGCATTCGAAAAATGCGACTTCGTATTCACCGGGATAGCTAGGATGGGCGGGCAAGAGCATTTTTATCTCGAGACAAATGCATGCCTAGTAGTTCCACACCCTGAAGATGGAGCGATGGAGATCTTTGCTAGTACTCAAAACGCCAACGAGACGTGAGTAACATGCATTTCTTGAGGATAACTTTGAACTAACTTTTAACAGGCAAGTGTTTGCGTCCCGAGTGTGCGACGTTCAAGCCAACAAGGTTGTAGTCCGAGTGAAGAGACTCGGTGGTGGTTTTGGAGGCAAAGAGACTCGATCAGTTACTCTCAGCTCCGCCTTAGCGCTGGCAGCAAAGAAGACCAAGAAACCAGTTCGATATATGCTGTCTAGGGAAGAAGATATGGTCACTAGCGGTCAAAGGCACCCTTTCCTAGGAAAGTACAAGGTTGGCGTTAACAAAGACGGCAAAATCCAAGCGCTGGATTGCGACATCTTCAACAACGCTGGCTGGACTTTCGACCTTAGCGCAAGTGTTTGCGAGCGAGCAATGACCCATTGCGACGGATGCTACAAGATTCCCAACATGTTCATCCGAGGACGTCTGTGTAAGACAAATACAATGTCCAATACGGCGTTCCGAGGCTTCGGAGGACCTCAGGGCAATTTCATCGCTGAGACTTACATGGTGGAAATCGCCGATCGTCTAGGAATGCCGGTCGAGAAGCTACGACAAATCAACTTCTATAAGAAGGATGAAGAGACACACTTCAACCAAACACTGGGAGACTGGCATGTGCCACTCATGTACAAGCAGGTTCAGGATGAGGCGGACTATGAACGACGACGGCACGAGGTCGGGGAATTCAACAAGGTTAATAAGTGGAGGAAGAGAGGTTTGGCCCTCATCCCTACGAAGTTCGGCATCTCTTTCACCGCACTCTTCCTTAACCAAGCTGGCGCTTTAGTACACATTTATCATGATGGTTCTATCTTGGTGGCCCACGGAGGAGCTGAGATGGGCCAAGGCTTGCACACAAAGCTCACCCAAATTGCAGCTCAGGCACTCGGCGTTCCGCTAGATAATGTCTTCATTTCGGAAACGTCCACGAACACAGTTGCGAATGCATCATCTACGGCGGCGTCAGCATCGTCTGATTTGAACGGATTCGCAATCTTCAATGCCTGCAAGCAGCTCAATGAGCGGTTGGCGCCGTACCGCGAGAAGCTCGGCCCCAATGCGACGATGAAGGAGCTGGCGCATGCGGCGTATTTTGATCGGGTCAATCTATCGGCGCAGGGTTTCTACAAGACACCGGAAATTGGATACACTTGGGGTGAAAACAAAGGCAAAATGTTCTTCTACTTCACACAGGGAGTGGCGGCGGCAGAAGTCGAGATTGATATGCTAACGGGAACCTGGACTTGCATCCGGGCGGATGTCAAGATGGACGTGGGTCAATCCATTAACCCAGCGATCGACTACGGACAAATTCAGGGAGCATTTGTGCAAGGCATGGGTCTGTTTACAATGGAAGAGTCGCTCTGGCTTCGAAATGGGCCGATGGCTGGTACGCTGTTCACTCGTGGCCCCGGCGCGTATAAGATCCCTGGCTTCCGCGATATTCCCCAGACGTTCAACGTGTCCTTGCTCAAGGATGTGGAGTGGAAGGAATTACGGACGATTCAGCGAAGTCGAGGCGTGGGGGAGCCGCCGCTGTTCATGGGCAGCTCCGTGTTCTTCGCGATCCGAGATGCGTTGAAGGCGGCAAGAGAAGACGCGGGTGTTGTGGCGAAGGTGGGCGTGGACCAAGATGAAGGCTTGTTGAGGCTGGAGAGCCCGGCGACTCCCGAAAGGATTAGGCTGGCATGTGAGGACGAGATTATGCGTAAGGCGAGGGTCAAGCCGAAGGAAGGGGAGAAGAGTTTCTTTGTGGCGATTTGAAGATCTACGATGCGTCGACGCACATGCACGGGGTATCAGATGGGAAATCTCGGTCTGTCCCAAGCGAGGCTAAGGTCAAGGGAAGGGGTCAGACTCGGCGGCAGGCATGCCAGGGTCTTCTGCATGGGTAGCTGTTGGGTCCAGGACGCGGAATATGGGGCAGAAGAAGGTATCGAATTGCCATGGCATGAGGCGCGCAGAAGGATATATGGAGTCGTAGATTGTAATTTGTCACGGGCGTCTCGGAAGGCGCCAACATGCGTCAAGTATATGCATGGATAGGTCTTTATAATGGATCAAGTGTTGATTGAGATGAGTCTTTTGTTGTTGGTTTCGTCGTGTTTGATAGCGACAGGGCACTGCATCTAGGAGGGGTGTCGTGTCTAGGACACTGCATATACATTCCGTTGGCGGATAATGGACGATCGGCAGATGTCAGTCCGTCGCACCGAGGAGTCGGGTACCTTTGACCTGGTTTTCAAGTACGAAGCCCAAAGTACGATTAACCAAGTGTGTGACCTGACGCCAACCACGCCTCGTCTTGGACGGGGTGCGTTGAGCAGGAGGCTGGGAGGGCATTGGATGTGGGATGTCAGAAGCGGATGTCTTGCATCGGCCGAGCGGGCGCAGATGCTGGGCACAGTTGCTCGCGTGTGGTTTGACGGTTGTCTGGCGGGAAGAAGAAAACATGCATCTCTATTTGGAGAAGAATGCCATTGTTTATGTGTAACCATTGCCGCTCATAGCCGATGGAGGGGGGCAGACTAAGTAAGGTATCGGAGGCTAACCGGTGAGTTTCGCGATGGTGTTGATGGGAATCTCAGCAACAAATCCGATGGCCCTGGAGATTGTCCGATTGCCCAATTGCTCCCCTCATTTAGGTCAGTCGTCTAGCACGGCGGAATTGAGATAGTGGACGAGATTTGCTTGGATCGTACCAGTCCCCATCGTGCTAGAAGAATGAAATCATGCCAGGTCCGGATGATGGCAAGATGGAACTGGCAGTGGTCTGACGAATGGGAGAATAGGCGAGTCAGCAGGGTCACTTGGAGGAGCCTGCGGTTGGGGTCCCACTGCTCCGTGTGGGCAGGTTTTCCTCCCCCCTTGCTCGTTTCCGTTTCCCGGAGGCGGGTAAGGAAGCCTTCCAGGGAAGGTAAGGTAAGTAATCTGCAATATAGTAGGTGGGATTTACAGGGCGTGCAGGGCAGTGAAGGTGAAGGTTTTAGTGGGCCTCGAGAGTTGGAACCCGCTAAAGCACGCCGCCTGGCCTTCCATTCCCTCTCATCAGGCTACTTTTCCTCTGCCCCGCCATCGTCTTCTTAGAACAGCAATTCGGGTAATTAACAGCCTGGAAGCATCACCAACCATCCGTCCGCCAGTTTCACCTTCAGACCGAAAGCGATACAAGATTCCCCGAGGTGCTGATCCTTGCTCTTCCTGCAGCTGCCAGCAGCAACTAGCAGCCGCCAGCAGTAGCGCCGTCGCAAGGCAAAAAAAACCCCCCACAGGCAGCCGGGCGACCTTTCGGCGACTGTGGCCCAAGGACCTTTGGTGTTGTCAGTAGAAGAGGCTTGCGACAGCCTACCTACTGTCCCTAGTGGGAGACAGCCTAAGGTAAAGTAGGCAGTGGGTGCTCTCCAGCCCAGCCCCATCCCGTTCCAGCGGAGCACAGGCACAGGGCAGGCACTGGGCCGGCCAGTGGAGGTCAAATCCAACTTCACCGTTCCTGATCATACTTTTGCTTCCTCGTCCTAAAAAGTTGTCGTCCCATCTGCGGTCGTCCTCTCCCACCAAAGCCAGCTTCGGCTGCTGATACCAATCCCCTTCCTCCTCCCTCCTGGCGTCCTCGACGACCCTTCCCCGAATCGAATACCTCGATTCTGCCCCCGGGTCAGCCGCAACAATCGAACGCGCGCGCCCCCCGAATCCCTCAAAAGCGGACCCGGCCGCCGCATGAGGCCACGGCCCGGAACTGCGAAAACTCGCCGACGTGAGCGTGGACGTGGACGTGGACGTGCTGCGGATGGATCGTGTCGCTCGGGATCGTGCTGTACATCTACCTCTAGAGAACGAAGACAGAGCCAAAGACGCTGCAATAACCCGCAAATGATCTGCGAACCTGACGCCCCATTGCGTAACCAAGAGACCCAATGGGAGCATAGGACAACATGACCGACCGGAACGCCGCTGCCATGGACAACAGCGGCAAGGCGAGCGAGCGAAGCAAGACGGATGAGGCCAAGGGCAAGGACCGCGACAAGGACGGCAATGAGGTTGCGACGCACAAGAGCCCTAATAAGAAGAGGCGCAAGGTGAATCATGGTACGTAGGACCCTTCGGCGATGCCCTCGTGAGCACTATTGAGGTCATGTCATGAGATGCTTGGACGTGAAGGCACGCAAAACGCTGCTTGGCACGACTTCAAACCCATCCATTGTTAAAGATATATGAACATTGGGCTGACACTGCCGGTGCGCGCGCGTTCCTACAGCTTGTGTGTATTGCCGACGATCTGTAAGTCAACACCAGACCTAGCGATGCGAAGACGCAATTGGCTCCGCTGGGCGCTTTGAGGCGTGTAACTATTTGCTGTGTGCCTCATGAAGGCGTCACCGCATCTTGCGAGCCTCCTTTCCCACTTTGCCCCCTTGCTTTGCGTTGCGTTGCTTGCCTTGAGTTGAGTCGTTCGTTGAAACAAAAGAGCGTGGCTGACGTCGGGTTGTTTCCTTGTGCGCCGCATAGCATATGACATGCGATCTTGTATGTAAGATCTCGACGAGCACCTCCTTCTCGCCAACATCCTCCTCCTCAATTGGCTGCCCCTCGTTTGGGCTCTGATGGGCGCGGTGGAAGTTGACCTTTGGGAGGGCTTCATCCCTCAAAGCCTTCGAAGCCATGCGCTGACGCTGTGAACAGGAGAGACCTTGTACTAGATGTATCAAGCGCAATATCGGGCACCTATGCCACGATGAACCCCGCGACTCCGATTCTAAAAAGGCCAAATCCGTCGTGAGCATGCAGACCAACTCTGTCGTCGACGAGTCTGATACCCAGTCCGATATGGCCCGTAGCTCCATCTCCAGCACAATGGGCCCACCGCCCAGCTTCGATGGAGCCAGACAAAGGACCAGCAAGGCAGGGTTTGGTACTGGGGGCGTGCTGGCCCAGGCCAACCCGCTGTCTCTTGTGCAACCGGGCCCGGTTTCTGGGCTGCAGGGAAATACGTTGAACAACAGCAATAATAATGCGAATCAGTGTATGTCTCGCGACGCCCTACCCTTTGTCCCTCGTGGTACCTCCCCTTATTTTCATTTTTTTTTCTCATCCTCCGCCTCCGTACATGGGACACAGACCTGTCTCATCTGGCACGGGTCATATCATATATACTGACAAGTCATACAGTTGCTGGTTTTCAGGATGCATGGATGACGGCTCAGAACCACTTCCATGACATGCACAGCTACCACCCAAACTACATGATCGCACCCGAAGTCACTCACGAATTTAATCTCCTTAACGACTTCCTCCATACTAGCTTGCTGGATGACGGAGGAGTCCCATCCGACGACTCCCCGCAGAGCCAGGCATTCAGAAGGACGAGCCAGTCGGAGATGTTGCCCGGATTCGGGAACAACAACTCGCTCGCCGGTGGCCCGAATGCGTCCGCGAATATGCAAGGGGGATCGATGCTGCCGCCCCCGGTAGGCCTTGACGGCAAGGCCCTCGCACGGCCAGGGAGTGTCGTCCCGGCCGACAAGGCCCGCGAGTACTACCTCCAAGCCGCCGACCCTTCCGGCAACGATACTCCCGAAGAGCGTATGGCGCGTGTACTGAAAGCCAAGTACGATGCTGGGCTTCTCAAGCCCTTCAACTACATTAAGGGTTACGCCCGACTGGGCACCTATCTCGACACACATATTGCGCCGTCGTCAAAACAAAAGATTTTACGAACTATCAACCAGTTCCGGCCCAAATTCCGGGAAAAGGCACAAGCACTGACGGACATGGAGCTCGTGTACGTGGAGATGTGGTTTGAGAAGCAACTGATGGACTACGACCGGGTCTTTGCAAGTATGGCGGTGCCTGCGTGCTGCTGGCGAAGAACCGGCGAGATCTTCAGGGGTAACAGAGACATGGCCGAGTTGATTGGCGTGTCGGTAGATAAACTTCGAGATGTGGGTTTCTCCGCTTCCCCGGATCTCGGGTCCTCCTAGACCCAACTAGGCTGGACTGGTTCGATTCATGACATGGCTGCTGACGTTCATCATAGGGTAAGATTGCGTTGCATGAGATTCTGACAGAAGAGTCGATGGTGCGATATTGGGAGGAGTTTGGCACGATAGCGTTTGACCCTGCTCATGAGACCCTCCTGACGGCGTGTTCGCTGAAGAACCCAACCCCCGGGTCGAACCATCCGATTGTCAAGTGTTGCTTCTCCTTTATGATTCGAAGGGATGACCATAAGTTGTGCGCTTCCCTCACCCCAGCCGTCTTCGCATTCTAGCATTAGCTAACCCTCTTCAGGCCTGCGTTGATTGTAGGCAACTTCCTACCACATGATCCCCCGTCTTCATATTAAGACTGTTGATATATATGGCTCTACTACGTTAAAGTATCCTAAGACTATAGGTACGAGATTCACGTCGACGATTCTTCTGGATTCGGCGAGGAAGAGAAAAGGATTGGGCGCAAGGATACAAGTGGTTTTCTTATGCGTACATATTTGTGACTAAGGACGAGGATGGCAGTTGCTGTCGATGTCCGAATACTATGATTGATGGTATCGATCCTTTAAAGTGTCAGTGATTACGCCTTTTCCTGTTGATGAGGCTCCAGAGTTCATCCATGAGGCTGGCTTAAGGCGGAAGGTGCGGACCAAGGGAGCTCCTGCCCGTCTTGATAACCTGCCTAGCTTAACAAGCATCCATTTCTCGTGGCCGTCTGCATTCTTGAATATTACATCCGAGCATTATCGGTTTCCAGTACTCTTTTGAATTGGTCCTCGGGCTTCCTCCAACATGCCGCCCCTAGATCCCCTTGCCATGGGGCGTGATAGAAAGATTAGCGCCATGATGGGTAGGGTTACATTCTTTGCATGCGCTATTCTAACATTCTGAAACTCGTGAGCAGACTTTTCAAGAGACCTTTTGTCCAATCTACCAACTTCACGTGATGCTGGTTCGATCGAGATGATCCTCGCTGACATCAATCATCATATTCACACGCTCAGCACCCCTACCCAGAAGTCTACGAGCCTCTCCTCCAGCGCTACGAAAGATTTGAAGCGGTGCGGAAGGGACTTGTGGAACGAGTGTATTAAGGAAAGGAGAAAGAGGTATGAAGGACTGGCACCAAAGGAGCGATCGAGGCTACTGGTAAGAGCGAGGTTGTTCGCCTTTCAAATTAACGCACTAGCAAGAGAAGGTAGTAAGGGGAAGAGAAAGGACACAGAAGCGGACGTGGTGTATATGATGAATATGGCCTTGACGGTGGGGAGGCTTTGCATCGATGATTCGGATCTAGACGGCGCGAGATTAGCTCTGCAAAAGGTCGCTGATTACATGGAGCAGTTGAAGGAATTGCCGGCTGATGATAAGGGGCTAAGAAGTCGGCTCGAGGCAGAGTACCTGACCATGCGTACTGCTTTGGTATGTTGGCCTCCGGGAAATCTGTCATATTGCTTACGAGGAGTCAGTCGTGGAAGGAGGATCGCCTCGATGTCGCTGAGCACATGTACAGCAAAACCAATACGCTTCGGGATAACCTGGACACTACCTCAGCTGAACATATGGCCGATGCTCTCCAACATATCGGCAGTGACTTGGCTTCCAGGGGTGACAATTCGATGGCTTTAAAGTGGCTTCGACGAGCGTATGATCTTATCAACGGCCAGGAACTAGAACGCCTTTCCGCAGAAGGCCTTGAACTCCGACTGGCGATTTGCCATGATCTCATTCAAGCCATGTTAGGTGTGGGTTCTCCTAAGTGTGTTCAAGAAGCCAACGATTTAGTCGCGTTTGTGGAATCTGAGATTGGGGATAAGCCAGTGGTTCTGCACTGGAGACTTGAAATTCTACAAAAGTCGCCCGGGGAAGTCTTTGATACAGAAGCATGCGCTAGTATACTACGGCGCATGGTTCGGTCTATTGACTTCTCGGATGCTGTTTTGAGCTTCCTACTGCATCATATCAAGGAACTGCGTGAGAGGAGTGCCCGGCTAGCAATTGGATTGATGGATGAGCTATTACTCACAAGGATAGTACAGACGGGTAATGCGGATTGGAATGGGAAGACGCTTGTCCGGCGGGTTTGGATGAGCACGATGGATCCAGACTCCTCTGCAGGTGCAGTCGATTTGATGAGCTTGCTTCAACGCGTTCCCACTGATTCTTGTGCGCCGCTGAACCCCAATGCTACAGGTGCCGCCCACTCGGTATGTCGCAAAGCTCTTTACCAGAATTAACGCTGACTTAAAAAGCTCATTTGGAAGAAACTCGACGCCAGCTACGTGAAGAAGCAGTTTCATGGAGCCGAGCTTTGGTGCCAAGTCGCACTTCATCCCATCTTCTCAAGTTGTGGAGAGGTGAACCAGGGCAAATTTTGCAGAAAACTCATTCTTTGCGCAATAGGTCGTAATGACTTAGAAACTGCAAAAAATGCCTTCCATTCCATGCCAGACTCTATTCAGAATGAAGCACTCTCCAGATATCTTATGTTCAAAGCCTCCCTCATCGGTTGGGACCATGAGCTTGCCCGTCAGAGTATCGAATACTTAGGCAAAGCTTCTGACAGGGGTCGAAGTCAAGATATGCTGTACGCCTGCATCAGGGAAGCTCAGCAGGTCGGTGACAGGCTTTGTACCTTGGCAGCCCTGAAGGCTGTTGTTGAGAATCACATCTCGGGGACATTGTCAGCAGTCAATTTTCCTTCGATTCTGAGATGCACAGTCAAATTAATTCACTTGATTGAGACTCAAGAGGATGAAGCTTCGACGCAAGGTCATGACTTTGCAGAGGACACTTGCAGGATCTTCGAAAACGGTAAATTACTACCGACTTAGTGATGCCGTTTCGCTAACATGGGTAGGCGCAGAGAACGCAAAGTCAGATCCAAGAGATGAAAAGGGGAATAAAATTTTCACAATTCCGGAGCTTGAGTGGTTCAGAAAGAATGCCTACAACATTGGCGTGACGAAATGTCACGAATAGGGGTTGTGGCATTTAGTCCGTATGTTCAGGGCGTGCCTAGTTTTCACCAAATGCTACCCAGAAGAGTTACCGTTAAAAGATGTGGCAGACATGGCATTGATGTCTATGCGCTGCCACTTTATAATCGCTGCGGCATTAGTTTCATTAGCTCGAACAGAGGATACGGTCGACGAACAGCTTCAACGATACACCGAAATGAGACAGCACATTGCTGAGTTTGACAATCAGCTACAGACGGAAGTAGGATCTCAAACCGAGGAAGTCATCAAAGATTTGGTCGCCAAGATGTCAACACTGTTCGTCTTCGACTTTGAAGGGGCTATATATTTGAAGAGTTGGGATGAACTGGGCGAGATTGTGAGGAAGGCACGGGCTTGTAAGGATGAGACGACATACAAAGCAATGGGTGATTGCTTGCTCAGGAGTCAAGCCTCAGGAAAAGGTGAGTAGTGATCAATGGATAGCTTGCAGGATTACTAACCGGGGCGTCAGTGACCTACCAAACGATGCGGCTCATTATCAATGAGATATTCATGCTAGAGGAGTTTGACAATCAGAGGCTGGCGAAGTACATCCGCTGTATGTTCCAAGCAATTTTACCCCTGGACGACAACCTCGCTCTCCAAGTCGTGGAGCAAGCTCTACAGATTGCCCGCGAAGGCAGCCAAGTCTGTTCACCACCCCTTTTCTTCCCCCTTTATTACCCATTTTCATACTCACCAGAAGTAGATGAAAACACTCTTCCCCGCGGAAGAACTCGACTGGATCGTCGCCACGACATTCAATCACGCCATTGACATGGTCGCAAGGGGCGACGAGGAGCTTTGTTACAGGTGGGCGCTGAAGGCGTTGGACTTGGCGGGGTATATGAATGATGGCGGCGATATGAAAGATATGCTACAGGAGAGGATCGTTAAGTTAGGGCTAGGGAAGGATTTGCGAGATTGACTGATCATAAGTCAAGGGGTAAGATACGTGGTGGAGTTGTGTGGTGATATCTAGCTCAAATGATAAGAAGAGTTTCCGTCAGAGCCAATCAAACTAATATATTTGAATTTCAAGACAAGCGCACTAAACCCCAGAGGCAGTAGGCCAGCCTTTCCCCATGTCCCACGCAGTATACAGCCTGCGATAGGCGCCTCGTCTCTTCTCGCGTCGCAAGAACGTCAGAGTACTCCTGGGTAGATCCCGGATTCTAACCCTGATTCTTAGGGTTTGATACGAGAAGGACATCGACGTGATCCGTAATGCCCTGACTATGGAGATATAGGTCTTATATCAGCGATATCGGCTACCTACGGTAGCAGAAACCGACAAACCTATACCGTATTGGCGGTGACGGATGTTTGAATCTCGTTCATGAGACAGGGGACAACTCAAGGCATTATGTTTACGAGTAATACTCTTCGACATCACGTCTACTAGTGTAAAACCACTCGAGTCAGCGCACAGGATGCAAGCAGATATGTTCCCACCATTCCCGTCAATGTCATCAACGACGGGCGGCGTATTCAATTCCATGTCTAATTATAACTCGCCCTTTCAAAGGGGGTCTGGCCCAACAGCGCTGTATCAAGTCGCTCCCGTGGTATCTCCATCACCTGCTCGTGTAGCAGAAAACATAACAATACACCTGCCGAATTATACCCATGCGCTAAACGACGGCTTATGAAACCAACGCTCTTCAAGCTTATAGTGCCATGCTAACTAGACATTAGGTCCTTTCTTTCCAACGCTCATATAATGTTCGCAATGCTTAGTCGGTCTTTTCCACTGCCACTTCCACTTCCGCCCGCACTGGGACCTGCGGTGCCGGACGGCGTCATCCTACTTGACTCTCCTATCTTCGATTGCTCGACTCCATACCGCGGGACTTCACTGAGTCGTGGGATTTCCACCGCTGACCCAGGTGTCTCGCTCTTGATCGGTGGCGGCAACGTCCAGTTCGCACTTGTTGGGGTAGGTGTTGCGTTTCCTGCAACATCCAGCCCTCGGACAGCTGCTTCCAATCTCATCCACCCACCCCATTCTCGGTTCTCCTCTTCTGTGATACCTGTTCGTAATTCAGAGCTGAATATTCCACTGTGGCCCGCCGTACTCTGGATTGTTGATGCTGTGGGCAACGGAGGGGTAGGGGTTTCACGCTCGAAGCCAGGCCAAAGCCATGATGAATCCGAGGAGGCCTGTAGGTCTGCTGATACGTATGCAATCATATCTTCGTCTCTTGAAAGCATTTGCAGTACCGAGGGATGGTCAATAGGAGGTTGAGAGGCGCCAAATGGAGGGGGGGCACTTCGGGATATAAGTCCGGCGTATTCAGCTCGTTTAGTTCCCAATGTAGAGACGAAGAATGACAAGAATCGCCCACAAGGAATTGTAACATCCCTCCGGGTGTGTATTGACGCAATAGCTCTTATGCACGTGATAGCATGGTCGAGATACCCTGTCAAGAGGAGAAATAACGTACAACGGAAGATATGGGTGGTCAGTAGTGCGGTTGCCCCGTCTCCCAAGAGCGCCGTATTCGTGCGGTGAAGCAGTGATGCAGTTTCTAGTGAAATGTGCGTACAGTTCTCAAGAGCAGCGAGCCGGGCATCAAGTGGACAGTTGGGGTTGAGATTATGCCGGTGGAGGAGAAGGCGGGCGTGAAATAAGTATGTGAGTGGTGCGAGGAAGTGCGGCGCCAGGGGGACAGTACTGGCAGGTTCGCAAGCCGGAGGAAACGTGCCCAGACATTTCTTGAACTCGGTGTCGAAGTTGGCCAATTGGGCCGGGGATATAGTAAGAGTTGTTAGAGCTTTGATGAGGGCGGAATAAGATCTAACGACGTGAATGACAGCTAGTAGTGAATGAGTCAGGGGTTCAGCTCCAGTAGGTACCAACATGCCGCCATCGTTGATGTACTGGTCGTCTACTCCGGCGGGTAATGAGACATCGCAATCCTCGTCGTCAATCAAGAATGGGCGGCCCAATTCTGTTGCAAGGGTTCGATCCAGGATATAGATAGTCCACCATGTCCTCCGGCGCATCTCCCCTTCGATAACGGGCCACGGGCCCGACTCAGAATAGAGTCCGAGATCCTGCCCAACCCGTACCGCATTTCCAAGCCAGGACCAAGCCGCGGATTTCAAGTTCATCTCGTTGAGGCACAAAGCAATTAGCACTAGCGATCGGGCATTATCAAGGATGAAGTCGTTATTCCACGGGTCGATAAGTTTGTGCGCTTTGTCGAGAAACTCAGCGGGTTGATAAAACGAATTCGGCTGTGATGTGGGACTAAACAAGCTACCCGTGGCCAAAACTGCAAAGAACAAGGACAACCATCCTGTAGTCACTCTAGAGGAGCTACTCGTCGTGTAAAGCATATCCACCTCTGCTCGAAATGTTGGGAAATGTAAGATCGGAAACATGGTATGCGAGGAAGAGAAGTAGGTTTGTAAGAGCTGATCGACCAGATGTCGCGGGGGAAGTTCGGGTCTCGGGGGGTCGAAGATCGCTATAGCTGGGATACGATACTGTGCTGGAGGCTTCCAGACTCCTCTCGAGAAGTTCCGCACGTTCACCCTCGCTCTGGCAAGCTCGGGAACTGGCGCTGGTCGTTTCCGTCGTTTCGGCTCTGATCCAATGGCTGGCAGCTGAGTGGATGTTGGGTCTGCTCCCTCTATGTCCACATCCATTTGGCCATCCCGGTCTTGAAGCATTCGGCGTAAGCCATTATTCTCCCGCTTCACACGCTCCATCTGCTTCTCTAGGTCTTGCACCTGCTTGATAGAAGACATCCTACGGTTAGTTTCTTTAGTGAACTGGCACTTGACGTTTCTGCTTGAACACTCGGAGCAGCTCGTTGTCTCCGTGGCGTCACACTTCACCTTCCTCTCCCGGCAAGCATCACAGCTCGGGTCCTTTCTCCGCTGACGGTACGCCCTTTTCTGGGACTGAGCGCTGGAAGGTCCGGAAAGCTGCGCATTTGATGGTCCCGGCGTGCTAACCCCAGAATCCGTTGATGCCAACGACTCTCTTCCCATGAGCGAAGATGCTGTCATTGGTGTGTACGGCTGAAAGGCCTGGCTAACAGAAGGCAAAGGCGGGATGCCTATCGGTTGCGGAGTGGGAGCCGCATTGAGCCTCGGATTGGTGTTCATCACCCCTGTGAGGTACTGTACTGACGGCTTAGGAGATGTGGCAGAAGAGACTGACGATGAATCAAATGACCTCGTAGATAAGTTGGGGGATCGAGGGTAAGGGTTTTGCGACGAAGCTGCCATAGTGAAGGAACCTTTCGGATGCCGAGGGTCGGCGAGATGGTCGAGGAAAGGATCCACGTGTTCACGGATAGTTTGTATGCTGGGTAGGAACATGCAGACTAGTCTTCCACCGTAGAAACTGGGGACGCAGTTAAATGTATAGGAGGCGACCCCCAAGTCCTTCCTTGATCACTGTCAAAGGTAAGCCGGCGAGGGGGACGCCACTTGTTTGCCAGTCAAGCCTGCGCCAGGATAACCAGAGGATTGACGCCAGCGTATTCTAGTTCGGTGAACAGTGTAAAGTCTGCCCCTAGTAGTCTCCGTGTCTTGAGGTGCCGCAGGTTTGTGTAACTCAATGCCGTCCTGGCCCGATGCGGTCCTTCAGCCTATAGTTTTGTCCAACCCAGATCACAGTCCCGCAGAAGTCCTTGGCCAGATCACGATACCATGAATCGGTAGCTATGCCGTGTGGCGCTATAGCTGTCGCAAGCCGGCATTTGTTACAAGCCAGATATTGTCAGTAAGGCAGAGATCGGCCCCGCGAATGAGGACACGGCTTGGGCTCGTCGATAGTAGAAGTTTTGTTTATTGGAGCGGGCTGATAGCCTACCTCACCAGACTCAATTGTCGTTCTCAGAGGCGCGAGGCAATGCCAGACAAGACGAGACAGGCGTTAGGCGAGGCAGCAGGGGCGTAGGGTTTGGTACAGGAGTGGGAACGGAGGGGGAAATCTTTGGAGGGTGACGAAGGAGAGGCGTCTGCAAGCAAGTATATCGCTGTCCGTCACTCGGCGGGTACACCAGCAGCAGCAAGCGTGTTAGTGGTCCTGGTCCGTGATCCGGGGCTCTCCGCGCGTTAAAGCAGATTCGGAAATATTATCTGGGTCAGGCATGGGACATGGGGCCTGGGGACTGGGACATGGGGGAGTGAGCCAGACCCTGGGCAAATTGACCGAGCAGGGCTGTTCAGATCAGCCAGGGCCACTAACGTGTTTCGAGCGGAGTCGGGCATCCTAGAATATGTCACCGACGAAGACCCCGGATCCTGGTCATCCTTGACGGAGTCAGTCGAAACCAAGCTGTCCAGTCTAGAGAGGAAACCGAGTTTATGTCGTTTGTCTGGCCCGTGGCACCTGTTCAGCATCAGCCAGGTAAATCGTCTACCATTACGTGCTGCCCGGGCTGCAGGATAGTGGACATTATCGGCAGTAACCGCTTACCCACCTCCTCGTCCGCATTGTAAACCACAGGATGCCACTAACAAAGACGATGCATAGCCCCGTGAGGCGTGGGCTCCTGTGCCATGTGCAATATCAGGATACATAAACCCCAACGCCGCTTATTAACAAGCTCCATCAAGCTTTCTCGGCACATAGCTTAACCTAGGGGTCCCGGGCAAGCTAGTTCGGGATATGATGTGCACGAGGGGTAAGGTGCGGCGTCGGTTTGGCCAATTTTGCTTCATGCTGACTGCCACATCCCGTGTCACCTCATCCCCTAGATCCGTGACCGGAAGAGAATCTGTCTTGTGCATGGTGTTTTGAGATCGGGGAATTTGCTGCCGATGCCACCTAGCTTGGAGACCTGAACAAGGCGTCCATCGCTTCTTCCCTAGCTCGACAGGCATGGCCTTGACCCATGGTGCTGGTCCGAGATCGAGCGATAAGTCATCATAATTGTGGCTATCTCAACCCTAACACACCAGCGTGTATTGGATGGATAAATGAAGGGAGAGAAGTTGGGGACAGAACACTGGAGATGAGGATATGCTAGAGTCAACGCATCCAAGCTTCAGTCGTCAGGCAATACCGTTCAGATGTAACGTGATTCGGCTGTGATGTGGCCATGTCAGGATCCTTTCCTGGCTTTCCGATATCGACCTACCTTATCCAACTGCCTTGTGGAGGATTGGAGGACCGATCTGGAGACGTTCACTTTTGGGTCATTGCCTCAGAAACAGACGCGTGGCGTCAGAAGTCGTTGGTGGATAAGGACCAGGGGAGAATATCCTCAACAGCGGAGTCTTGAACGCCCATGTCCTTGTCCGATTTGAGGCCCTTCTCCGAGCTTGTGGCTAGGGTCTGTTTAGAGGTTCCCGGGAAGCCTGCAAGTTGCCGTTTGGTACACGGTCGTGACGGCGCACTGGAGTGCGTGGATTCCGCGATGATGGTATCCCAGGGGTGCCACCCTTCAGCCTGGCCACCAATGATACGATCGCATCTACAGCCGTGGGTGGGAAGGGGGTGACGAGTCTTAGGGGCGGCAGTGGGGAATATTCGGCCTGGAGCCGAGTGAACCGCCGGGGGGAAGGGAAGGGGTGTGTATCTCGCGTTCTTGGTCATGCTTATGGAGGGGAGCCATGCATCTCGATGTTTGCCGGAGAATGACCAGAGGTGGCCGACTCTCTCTGGTACCTTGAGGAGTACGACACAACGTCTCGCATGTAACAGAGGGCTGGTTGCAGAAGGGTATCCTGCGCCGGACGAACGATGCAGGCGTGGTGTAGTGAAATGCAGTTTGCCTTGGAGCAATCTGGCATCAGCATTATGATCTATCTGGTGCATGTGCAGTTGCGCCAGGTCGTACAGTACAGGCGCGAGGGGCCGGCCATCTCATCTGGAGAAGCGAAGGGCCATTTTCGAGTGACGAGTGACAAGTGACAAGCTTGCGTATTTCTCGGAGCCGTTGCCATGATCAAACGTGGTCCCGCTGGCGGCACAGGCGGTGCCTCGAAGAACGTCGCCGGTGTCGAGTAGCCCGCAACGCTACTCCACGTCCGGCCGGACTGTGGAAGCACGGCGCCAACTTGAGCTGGCCAGGATGACTGATTATCAAAAGCGGATTAAGGGTCCCTAACCTTAAACATCCACGGTGTCTTTCAGGAGCCAGGGCCGTTGGAGCTTGGCGTCCGCGATACGTGGTAACTATGGAACGTTCGTTCTTAGTGCCTTGCGGCTAGTTCAAGCTGGACGAAGGAGCAATTGCAGCGCCAGAGCTTGCGTGGGTTCGGGTACAGTACCGACGCTTTGATCGTTGAAGACGGAGTACTCTGTAGATACTGTAGTCGCATACTCGGGATGCGACGACCCCTGTTTGGGTGGAGTGGACCGTGTGGACTGAGATTCGAGCTGGTTCAAGGTTGATGATCATGAGCTATGCATGTCTGAGTACTGTGCTTTGGGCCTTGAGGTCGCATCATTGCTTACAGGCGGCAGCGGCAGCGGCAAAAGCCAACCGCACCTCACCTTCCACTGTAGTTGGCAGAGTACGTACCTCGTGGCTTTATTGAGACGGGAAAGTGTTACAAAGACAACGACGTGCACCTTCTCTACCTTACAGTTATTATCAGATGTGGTTTTCGCGAATGCCTTAACAAGCTGGATACCCCAACGAGAAACTTCCTATTCCTTCATTCTACCTTACCATTTCATGGATTCAACCCCCGTCCATTCAGCAACGGCGTGATACTCAGTAGATTCGCATCTCGGGACGAAGGATGTACGCGATACCACCCACCCCCTCCGGAGTCTCTGGAACGGGACCAACCGCCATTGACGTCGTTAATTGCACCAAACGGGCAAAAGCCTGACCGCGTTACCAGCCATTGGTTGTATCAGCAAATCAAGTTACACCGCCCGGCAGCCAACACCAAACCACAGTCCCAGGCCTTTTCTCGCCCGATCTGGCGGACGACCGTGTTCAAGGTACAACGGTCCCTGAGCCGTGTGAGAAGGACGTCGGGAAGTGGGTTGGGCAACGTAAGACAGAAGCACCCACTCAAAGCCCCAAGTAAAGGTATGGCAAGATGGCCTGTTTTTGCCCGTTCTTGCACTACGTCCTGTTTTCTAGAACGGAACCCCATTCTAAATTCTACGAAGCGACAGAAGCGCCGTTACAGCGGCTGATGTGGAGCTCAACCTCAAACTTCGCTTCCACGCAGAACGAAAGCGCTCTTAGCCGCTTTGCCATCCCCTACATTGGCTGGCTGTCTGGCTCTCTGCTCGATCCCACGGAGGGCTACTTGCTGCCATCAGTGCCTAACACGGACCATATCGTCTTTTTATCTTCCACAAGCCGAGTAGCCTGGCCACTCGAGGCACGGCAGGTTTCGTCATTACGATGCGACAAGACGATGTACGGAATCATACCCTACCCAGCAGCAATCCCTACCCGCATTGATGCTGCCGCTGGCTCTCTATCGTCTTCCGAGGTCATCTGCCTCGATGGGTGGTGGTGGTATCCAGAATCTAGACCCCATGAAGGTGTTCATTTCCCCATTGGGCTTCTCAGCCCGGTGGGGGTTTGCAAGCAACGCCGCAAGCAGGCGTTCATCTTGATTGACCGCCTAGCGCCAAGGTTGCATAGACAAGCCTCAACCTCCTCTGGTCGATCATTCCCCTATCAAATACCAGGCCCGTCTCATTGGATCTTGTCTGCCTCTGCCGTCCATCGTGGTCGGTTCGCTCCGGACTCGTGGGAAAGCCCCGGCTCAACCATCACCGCATGTACATAGTATGCTCCTCTTGTGGAGCGAATGACGACAACCACCGGCATCATTTAAGAAGGTGGGCAAACGGCCGGGACTGTGGATCGCCTAGTTTCCTTCTTTTGACTATGATGTGCGTTATCAGACGTACTACCGGCATTGAGGAATGCTCTTCGTGGTTTCGAAGCAAATCACACGATCTCGGCTCTCTTTGTCGGCTAACCGAACCCTCGCCTCCCTCAGTGCAGGCAATGTCATGGAGCAAGGAGCAGCTCGTGGCAGGTGAACGTCTCACAACGAGCCAGGGCGGTGGTAGTCTTTCGCCCGGCCAGCCTACCGAGAGGCCTAGATTCTCGGGCACTTGGATGCGGCGGTTTCTCCCCTATTCTCCCAAACCCCTTCTTCGGCTCGGGCATCAGCATCGCTGGTCCTAGCAAACTGCCGACCTAGCCCGGTCCTGGAATCTTCCGTCTCGCTGAAGCTCCATCTTCGTGCGTTAGCCGTTTCTTACTGTACGACGTTCTAGCCGTAGGAGGCTGGACAGAGTGGCAGGCTGGGGTTTCGACGCCGTGGCATCCTTCCTCCACGTCCCCACGTCTTGGTATGATCTTGTCTCAACTTGACGCGATCCACGATTGCCCACATCCCGCAGTTCGTTGGCCCGTGATATCAAAGGGACTTACGTACTCTCTTCTATCCCCCGCCTGGCTTAGTTTATTTTGCGGTCACCCGTGTAGCCGATATTGACAGGAGCTAGAAACCCCAACTTCTCAACCGCGATGACCGAACTCCTCTAAAACCTGGAGCAAGTCTATAACGCTATGAGAACAAGGACAGCTGCGCGATGCTGTGTCGCTGCAAGGATGAAGTGCCAGGCTGCAGATGCCGTCTCAATAATGGAACCCTTTATTCTCGTTTGTGGCGCCAGACGCAATCTCGGATATGCTGATGCTGGTCATCAACCGACTAATAAGATCGACCGGAAAGGACCCAGACCTGATAAGCCTCTTGTGTGGTAGTGTGTCGAAATCAACGCAAAGCCATTGATGACGCCACTAAGACCATTAGGTGGCTGGTCCCCCAAGTCATCAATCCTCGTCTCTAACCGAACATGAGACCAGGATTGACTGTCGGCCTTAGGTTGGATGTATATCCAGCTAAGCCCAGTGCCATGGGGAGGATTCGCTCAAGTGTAATGCAGGCTCGGGGAAAATGGCAGTTAGCCTGTCAAGCCCCCAAAATTCACTCAAACTCATCGTACGTCGACCTATCACCCTGGCCCTGCAGATTCAGGAAGCGACAGTCTCCCCTTCAATCGAGCGGAGGAAAGTCTTATCTCAGCTATTATTGACAAGCATCCCGACTCCGCTTTGTCGGGCCCGGGTTCCGGGACGGCCCTAGGAGCACCAAAGAATGTTAATTGCTTTTCATCGAGGCCCCAAGTTCAGCCTTCCGAAGGCGAAAATTATCACCTTCGCTCTTCATAAGATGTGCTCTTCGCAAAAGAAGGTTTCCATTCATTTCCTCAGCATACGAAATACCCTACTAGGATATCGCGAGGAGCAGGTCCAATAGTTCGGCGTACTTGGTTTGATTACCTATAGAACTTTAGCACGATTTCTTTACAGTACTGTACCTATCAATTGACAATAATAGTGTTAACCTCAACTGGTTGGCGGTACAAAGCCCGGTTCCGCATCATCGTAACTGATCAATCAGTGACGTTGCTGATGGAGGGACAGCTGCTGTTCCCCATATCCAGCAGTTTCAACCAATTCCAAGCAGTTAATGATCCAGAATGCGGTATCCGAGTCTATCAGAAGCCCAGAGGGTCGTCAAATCGCTTTCTACATTATCTACTACAAGGAGGTACATCGTGACCAGCCGATGGCCTCCGGAATCTGACCACACCGCTCTCTCTCTAGTGCGAGAGTACGTATGCAGCGATGTATGTGCATGTGCCGCAAATGCCACGCGAGCCAGATGTTGTGAAGCTCCTGCACGTATATTACCGACAATAGGAGCCGTTCCGATTCGTAACCGTGGACGGGGCTGCGGATGAGTCGTAAGGTGATGGGCTTACGAAACCGAGGCGAATCAAAGGCGATGACGGACTCGAGGAGGAATTCCGCGACTCGCGTGCTTGCATGTGGCTTGTGGGGGAAGACGACGAGCCGAGATCCTTCGATCCTAGATGCTGGATGCTGGATAGTGGATGCTGGTGACTTTCGAATCCCATGGCAAGCATGTCCCATGCCCTCTCGAGAGCACATTCAACAGGGCTCGGAGCTTCCAGTTACAGAGCCGACGTATTTGATATTGAGCTTTCCATAGTCTCCCTTTTCAAACTGAGCAGAGGACCAACGACAAGTGGTATCTCTAATCTTACGCACTTTAATAGAAGGTCAACTCATACCAGACTCAGGGGAATATGCTTCAGCTCCCGCCTTTCCAGGCCTCGTTCTGGCTTGTCCTCTTTCGTCTGACATTTAACGGCAGCAGAAGAACCCAATCGTCAGCAGTTCCCTGCGGTTTGCAAAGGGCCGGCCGCCACACCGGCCGACCTGCCATCCAGCGAGTGAAGCGTGAGCCCATGGGCCATGTGCAAGCAGACGACGCCACAATGAAGGGCGGGGGGTTGATCCTTGGCAGAGCCGACAGGACGGGAGGAAGTGACATCCGGAAACCGGCAGGCAGGCAGGCGAAGGAAAGCGAAATCAAGAGATTCAACCCAAACGGTCAGCCCCTGTAATTTCGCAGCTGGCCTTCTTCGCAATGTTGGGGTGGGTATCCATGGAGATCGGCCACTCATCTTCTACGCCTCCTCTGCCCGCAGCCCTTCGGTATCCGTTTACGAGGTCAACTGCCCGGTAGTCTATGGAGTTTCTTTTTGCGCAAGTGTCGGAACGTTGAGGCTTCCACTCCAGGGACAGGTCTTTGCGCTCGCCTTGCCATCTTTGCTTTTGCGGGCTTCGTCCCTAGATGACAATCGACATGGGCTATGGCACGATAAGACGGACGAGGTAGGACAGACAGGGCGCTAAAGTTGACCCAAGTCGGCACAACCTCAACCTGCCATTGCTGCTAGCTACCGGGGCGGAAGTGATAGGAATCCTTCGGCGAGCGGTCCGGGGTTTATGTACGTGGCCAGATCGAGATGTGTTAAGATGCTAACAATGATACAATTGTGCATACGCCAACCACGCCAGGTCTATGCTCAAAAATGACGGTAAAGGCTGACGAAAAGAGAGTGGTTGATTAAGAGTCTGATAAAAGTTGGTCATTAGGGACTTCAGCGTGCATGCATCTTTGTTGGCTGACGGTAAGACAGCCACACCCTCGGAGTTTATCATCCCGCCATTTGTCTAGGGTAGCTCGGCGACCACCACTCAAAATGGTAGCTACGAACTCACATTGATGTGTTGAGTGCTGCTATGGATTAGGCAACCAGCATCGTCTACGTGCGACTTTAAAGAGCACGGATGCTTTTCAAACCGTCAGCCGCCGATATCAACGGTCGGAGCCTGCCGGACAAGTGTTCAAATCGGGAATCGGGCGGGTGCTGGTTCAGTTTTGGGCTATGCCCTCCCATTCATTATCTGGACCAAATCCCTCGCCAGGAGGAAAATTCGACGACATCTCCGTATTGAGCACTTCTGTCAAAGCAAACGATTGAGGCTCTCCGTTTATCGAGAAAAATACTCTCTAGACTAGCTTCAAGTAAGCTTCTGGTCGAAAATCCAAATATCAAGGCCAATATCTGGGACTCCGCTCCTCACACGCTCTCGCTATGTGTAAATCACCACTTCACGACCTGCTCATCTCTATCCCTAAGGTCGAGCAACACCTTCATATCGAAGGATCGCTTGAGCCCGACCTGCTTTTCGAGCTTGCGGCAAAAAACAATGTCGCTCTGCCTGATGACCCAGTCTACGCCAGCGCCGAAAAGCTTCACGAGCGGTATCTGCAATTCACATGTCTCGATGACTTCCTTCACTACTACTACCTCGGGATGAGCGTTCTCATCACTGAAGCCGACTTTGAAACGCTGGCGTGGGCGTATTTTGTTAAGGCAGCTGAACAGAAGGTTCGGCATGCCGAGGTGTTCTTCGATCCTCAAGCGCACACTGCTCGAGGGGTGAGCTACGATACCGTTGTAGCAGGGCTCACCGCCGCAAAGAGACGCGCCGAGTCCGAGTTGGGCATGACAATCGAGTATATTGTCTGCATTCTTCGCCACCTCCCACTTCCAGAGTCAGACGCCCTAGTGGACACGGTCCTCGATCGCGGGCATTTCAACGACGGCACGCTCGCCGGCTTTGGTATGGTCTCGAGTGAGAAGGAATACCCGCCTGAACTGTTCAAGGACATCTATGCCCGTGTCGCCGCTGCTGGAACACATCTAACTAACCACGCCGGCGAAGAAGGCCCAGCATCCTTCATCGCTGCTTCACTCGAGCACCTCGGCGTCACACGCATCGACCATGGTCTCGCTGCTGGCCAAGACCCCGCACTCCTGGCTTCTCTAGCTGCTAACAAAACACTCCTTACATTCTGCCCCTGGTCCAACGTAGCGCTACAAAACGTACCCTCTCTTGCAGAGGCACCTGTCCGGACGTTCCTGGACGCAGGTGTGCGGTTCAGCATCAACAGCGACGATCCCGCATACATGGGAGGCTATATCCAAAGCGTGTACTGCCGGGTGCAGGAGACATTTGAGTTAAGCGTCGCGGAATGGTTGTGGATCATCCGGGGGGCTGTGGAGGGGAGTTGGTGTGGTGAGGACAGGAAGGGGGAGATTCTGGCTGAATTGGAAACGGTCGTTGGGGGGTTTCAGGGGAAAGCTGCAGTGACTGTGGATGCGTGAAAGACGGCGCACATGATGGCGTTGAGCTACGATTCATATCAGCGACCCCTATTCTCAACAATGGTAGCTAGAACATGAAGGAAGTATAGCTCGTCCTCAACGACACGCACATGTAAAAAGGGAGTTCTCAAGCAGGGCCTTTCGAACCCGTTCGAGCGCCTCCGCTAGGGATTTCGAGGGTGAAAAGGACCGGCAATGTGCCATTTTAAGGTCCTTAAGCTTTACAGGGCAGGCTTTATTTCCTCTACGCTTTAGTGGCATTATTCCGCTTTTCTGGATACTGACATTGGAGTGACTGGACGTCTTCACATGGGTGTCCGTAGTGGGGTTTACATAGGAGATACCCGAGTTGCAAAAAGCAGTCATAAAGCGTGAATAAATAGTCATGATCTGTAGAGCCACCAACCTAAAGGTGGAACTAGAACCACTCTGCATCATAGTCCTTTATCCCTTTAATGTCTGACAGCCCGCCTGCATCCGCCTTACTCCGTGATACACGCATGCTGTGGAAATTCCTCATAAGCCAAATGAACACATAGCCTGATGCATCACTCAATCCCAATCTGATATGCTTCTGTTACGTGAATTTCTAACCCTCCGTGGTATCCATCACCTCCGCCTTCAACTTGTCCTTCGCAGCCTGGATCTTCTCCTCGCGCCACTTCTCAATCTTCTCCTTCAAGTCCGTCTGCGGGACCGCATCGTCAATCGTCATGGGTTGACGAGTGAAGGGGTCTTTGGGATCGCTGAGGAGATGCTGCACAATGGTAGAGCGGTCGACGATGTGTCTGCTCGGTAACAGGACGGGGTCCTTCATGAGGTCGCCCATGATGGGGTCCTCAAATTCTGCTGGGATATCGCCGAGGTCAAGTTCCGCCTGGTCCAGTAAGCTCTTCGCATCGAGGAACTTCAGCTTGAGCTTATCCCAGCGAGCGATCTCGGTGGCGTCCTTCTGGTGCTTGGAGGTGAGGATGCGGGAGACGCGGTCGAGGACTTCAGGCTTGTAGGAGCGGCCGTCTGCGGCGACGGCTTCGATGAAGACTGGTGAGGCGCCGAGGTTGAGGTAGATGTCGACGAAGTCGGAGATAAGTTGGATGGGACGGAAGTGGTACTTGTCCTTGTTGGACACGCTGAGTTCGGCGGCAGCTTTCTTGCCGGCGAGAGTCTCAAGGTTGTAATTCAACATGCTTGCGAGACGGGAGACGATCTCGGGCATGGTGAAAGCCTCGCTCAAAGCCTCGGTGAAGAGCTTCATCATTTCTAAGGTCTCGTTGGCGAGCTGCATGTAAGAAGTTGCCTGGTTACCTAGCGTTTCGAGTTCTTCTTGCTTCTTCTGGCGGTCCTCAGTCGAAAGAGACTGGTCCTCCAGCTCTCGTTCAAGGCGACGCATCTGAGGGAACTTCGTGAAAGCTTCATCTAAGACATAGGTGGCATCGTTCAACAGCATGTTGACGAAGCGAACAAAAAATTGCTTGTTCACTCTGTGAAACTTGTTAGGTGGTCTCTGGTATGTTAGAAAGGGTAATACTCACTTGCTCTCTCGAGTTAACTGCTGCTTGTACACATCGTTGATCCAGACACACTTGATGACCTGGAAAATCTCATAACGGATGTTGAACTTGTCGTAGAACTGGGTATGGGCGCCGGTTGACTCGCACTCGATATAGAACTTCATCAAAGAATGGAGTAGGTACTCATTGGCAAATCGAGTGGACATGAGCGGGTCGCCAAAGACTCCCTTCTTCAGGTGCATGAACGGCCAAGTTCCCGCGAAGAGGAGCGATACCAAAGATGCCTTGAGATACGGATTCTTGATATACTCCGATGACCGTAGGAGTGCGATACAGAGGGCTATCATCTCATCACCTACCGCACTAAGGAGGATCTTAGGAAGCCATCTATGTTTGTGTTAGTACTATACGACTTGCATATTTGCGCCTTCCGTGGACTAACCTGAAAATGAATTTGAAGTTGTCAACAATATTTTGAAGAGCATACTCGGGCAAGCATGAAAATGCCTCGGGTTGCTGTTCAGGAAGAGGTAGCTTGATTTCCTGCATCTCGAAGCCAGGCTTGTACTTGGACTGTGTCGCTACCCGAAGTAGGAAGACCGCTACATATCGGTTGAACCGTAGAGAAATACTCTGCATCCGCTCGTCAAGAAGAACGCCCTCGATGGCAAACTTCAAACCGATGGACTTTTCCAGGACGTTTGTATGTCGCTTTAGCGATTCCTCAAATAGTCTCAGTTGGTGTGGAACATTGACGACTTTATGACGTTCTGCTTCCATCGCCTTGACGTGCTTCTCCAAGTACTTGATCTCTCGATCCAAGTTCTTGAGCTGCGAGTTACAGGCTTCGCTGCCATAGTGATGTGCAGCCAAAGTTAGAAAGAAGGCTTCCGAGATGAAGTTCGTGTCGCCCGGCAGCTTTTTGGAGTAGAAGTCGTCAGCCGCTGCTTGGTCGGCATTCAACTTCGTCTCGTCTTTGATATCGACGCGAGGCTGCCTTCGGAAGTAGTCAACATCAATCTTGTCAACCTTGCTAAAGTCGTTGTCCATGAAAGGTTCGCAGAATCGATCCAATATTGTCGTTACATTCATCATGAATCCATCAGAAGCGACTTCACGAGGGTCAACTCGCATTGCTCTTCTCTTGTGGTTGGTGTTCATGATGTACGCGAACCAGTCCAGTGTCCGACTTCGAGTATCTGGACCTGCTCGGATGAAGGCATTAGCAATTGCGAATAGGTCGTCTTGGTGCGTTCGTAGCACCATTCGAAGTGCGTCCTGTGCGTTCATGGCCTTTCCTCTATCTATTGTACGCGCTCCAGGAAAGTAGCTCTTGATGACTTGAGGTTGTAGAGGAGAGATGCGGAAGAAGGGACCAAGGAGCGTGTGTATCTCAATATTTGCGGCTGACTGGGCCATATTGAAGGTTGCATGGTTTGCGAGGTTTACGATTAGAGGTGGGAACCTTGTGTAGGCTAGTAGTGCCTGAATGCGCTGGTTAGACGGGTCTTCTGCGTTTGACGTCTCCCTGAAGATCGAACCTGAATGCACGGCTTATAGTCATCGTCCATAGACATGGTAGCCAATTTGCTGCTGATCTGGACCATGGCATCATTAAAGAGGGCGGGGATAGCCTCGTCCTCCTCAAACCGTTTGATTGCTTCCTTGATAAAATCTAGACAAAGGCCATTTTCGTCCTGCAGACCTTTGAGGAGATACGGCATAAGGGTATCATGATTGGGATTGGGTTCGCGACTGGAGAATATCATTAGTGATAGCACTTGGACCTATACGAAAATACTAACCCGTAAAGGGCTGGCATTGTAAGGGAAAAGAGACAGCTGCTCATAGCTAATCGCTTAGCCTCGTCATGAACCTCGAATTTAGGGCCTTCCGTCCACTTCGACGTTGTTGACGCCCGAACAGCTCTTTTCCAACAAGGAAGGAGATATGCCATGAGCGGCCTGTCATGAGGCCAAATGCTGGCAGCTTCCATAATCGCCTGGTCGAGCGAGTTCACCGTGAGCTTCAAGGGTTCCTCGGATTCGTTCAACTCCTCGTTCAAGTTGGGTAGGAAGATCAACTTGTGACCCTGGGCGGTGGTCATCTTATGCGGATTCACGCTTATGCGGAAGATCTGGGAGAATATTCGATCGGCATAGTCTTCGGGGGACTCGGTTTGCGGGTTCGGTCGTTGTGCTGGCGGTGCCGCTAGGATGGGATCGTCAATCTCAGAAGCTCGTCTCTTGCGACACACACGGAAGCTACCTGTTGAGCTCGATGGCTCAGTCTGGCTGCTGCTCTTGACGCCCAGTTTCGTAAACGGATTCGGGCTCGAGGATGAGGAGGTTGCGGCGGGAGTGATGTTTATCTTGGGCCGCGATGCTTCAGCCTGTTGAGTCTCTGGTATCGGTGTGTCGGCGGGAGAAGGATTGGCAGAATCGGACTCGGGAGCCTTATTCTCATCGGCCTTTGATGACGATGAAGCTGGGGGCGTTGAAGTCCCTAGCTTCGCTAGCCGTCTCGCCCGAATCTGTGTCCAGCATATTAGCATCGCATCATCGACCATCGGCGCATTGAGGTCAGCTTGCCTGTGCCATCTTCTCTTTGTCCGGGGCGTCGCCCCCAGTCCAGGAAGGCTGTTCGTTGGGATCCATAATGGCGAATCTCGTCCCAGTAGAAAGAATGCCGTTGGATGACAAAAAGATGGAAGATGATGTCGTGTGTAAAGAGAAACGCAAGGCTGAAGGTAGGCAGGTTTCGAGGTCCCTGAGCCTCACGGGTCCTGAGACCTTATGGTCGTGGTGGTGGGGAACCCTGAGCTCGTTGCGGGGCGGTGAGGCTGCTATGCTCTAGCGGCCCGCAACTGGTTGTGGCGCTGTAGCCTATCGGGGCAGTGGCCTGGATGTCGTAGAAGGCGCTGGAAGATGGGCCAGCCGGAGCTTCAGCTGGATGTAAGCCAGACTGAAGACGGTAAGTTATTGAATCTGCCTCGAGGGGATGGTGGCCTTTTCCCTGTTTCTAGGATGACTTGGAGAGCCCAAACAGCGAATCGGAGCTGAGATGAACCGCGGCACAATATTAGAGCAAACTCCGCAAACAAAGTCTTGCCGTGGAGAACCAGGAGGAAGTCCGCCTGCAAGGGTATTTCTAAGCGGAATCGCAAGTTCGGATATATCGCTACAAAGCTTCGTTACTGCTCCCCGATTTAAGACGGAAGCTGCGGATCAGCGACAAAGACCTCTAGATGGCACACCAAAGCTATCCCAGAGGAATGCCCCAACGATAGATGCCGAGGGAGAAATGATGACTTACGCTGTGACGGGGCTGGCGGAACTACTGGAGTGCTCCGAACGAGACTTCACTTTCGAAGGACGGATGAGCTTGGTTGAACTCTATGGACGAAACTTCACGAGACATTACAGACGTAAAGCTGTTGATAATTATTATCAGAAGCGCCTAGTACACCATTTTCCGTTTATCCGTTTTCCCAGACCTGTTGAAAAGAAAAGAAAATGTTGAGGGTATCCATGGCTTGTTTGTCCGAACGCCATACCTGTAGTTGCAAGCAAGAGAAAAGCATTTGTTCCCATATCATAGTCGAGGTAGATCGGCTCCCTCAGCGCTCGAAGACCGACGCCGTTCCGGAAGAACATCTTCTCGTCGAATGCTAGTAGAAGACCCTGAATTATTGGCAGCTCGGGTACGCCCTTCTTCTCGACTTCGGTTGAGGAGCCAGTTGACATGCATCCGGAGCATGTTGAGGCTGTTGCGCAGCTCTGTAATCTCTTCACGAAGGGGCATGATTTGATTCATAGTCCACATGCTCTGTCGCGCTTCGAGATGTGTTAAATTTTGATGAACTTCCTCGAAACCAGCATCTAGATCTTGGAGCGTTCGGCTGTCGTTGAGGATAGCATCGCCACCGTCACGTCGACCGACAACTGCAACAAGATCGTTCATCCGGCGAGTAGTCTCGTCTTGACGAGTGTGTAGGTGATCAACCTGGGCTCCAAGATCGGTGTAAGAGGCAATGAGCTCCCGCTGCGATCTGATAATCATCCCTGAAGGCGTGTCGGGATGGAAAGCACAGCCCATTTTATGAGCGTTCAACTGTCCCCGTGTCAAACGTACCGGGCATCCGAACTCCTGGAAATTGCATGCAACCACAATACCTTCGCATTCAAGCTCTAGGTGTGCGCTGACCTGGTTTCTATAGACCATCTGCCAGCAGGACTCGCACCGAGTTTTACTCATGGGACAAGAGAGCAAATGGAGCTCACGATCCGCAGACTGGATTCCAGCGTGGCAGTGATTACAACGAACCTCGCGATGGTTGCAGCTCTCTCCGGTAGGCTTGGACCGCAGTCTTTTGTCACAGGTAGAACTGGGGCAAGCGTAGTCGTTATACTTGCACTCCGTTGTTGCGTGTATCTCAACCACCTCACGTCGTACCTCTTTCTTACATCCCCGAGTATGATTTGGGCACTTGACCATAAGGCTGTTGAGTTGAGTGCGTATCAGACGTGCAGCACTAAAGCAATTTGGCCAGATCAAGGGTTCTCTGTCGATGGGACAGACTGAACCAGAGGGGCTTGTATCGAGACTTGAGCGCAAGCAACGATAGCAGAAGGTATGATCGCAGGGCGTAGTGACAGGATCCATGAGGGGGTCGTGACAAATGGGACATTGAAGATTTCCATCCGGCTCGGTGACGTATGTGAGGGAGTACATATCGAAGATACAGTTGCCACCATATCGTCTCGGGATGTCGAGCGACGAAGGATGGGGAGAGAGCAGAGGACCGGAACGACGATCAGGGTTTGCATTTGGTAGTACCGTTCCGGATGAGTACAGTACCTCTGGGCCGAGCCGATTGCGAGAGTCTTGTCTGTTCTGTTGTGACACCTGCGCACCAACGTAGAAGGTGTCTGGGGACGGTGGACGGACCAGACTTGTAACGAGATCGGGAGTTGGAGAAGTTCGACGCAGGCTACGACGAGCGAAGCGTCGAGCGGCAGCGGGGCTCAGACGGATTCCATCGTCGCTTGATTCGGAGGGTGATGTCGACAAGATAGTGGCGCCGGTGGTGGTCGCCGGAGCCGATGACGGATCTTCAGGAGGGAAGGGCATCTCGTCGTGGTTCATGTGAACCACGGGCTGGTTGCTGGTCGCCATCTCGGTCTGAACTCAATGGTTCTAATCAAGACGAGAGACAGCGACAATCCAGGACGACGGGTGGTTATGGAGGAGGGACAGGTCGAGACATGTAGCGGGAGGAGCCGTGGTGACGATGGTTTATAGTTAAGGTGGGAGGATGTCACAACGGTCAAACAGGAACAGAGCCGAGGAAAGTCGATAAGATAGTGCGGGAGGTGGGGTAGACGGAATACAGTAGCTGGACACAGATGACAGCAGGGACGTACTGCCGGACGATCAATGGTGCCAAAGAATCATCAAAGAGATTTGACTGAAATAAATCTACTGCTCGTTTGCTTTCAATCTTTATTCTCGTAGTTTCTCAACGCGGCAATGACGATGGATCCTGCCGTATTGCATCAGAAAATGAGCGGTGCACTACCTTTGACTGTTTTTTTTTTGGCCGATTACATCACGTACTGTCCATGGGTTAGACCTAGTTTTCGCATTCAACCCGCCTAAACTGTAAGAGTTGGACCCTGTAGCGCCGTTATATCGTCCACTGTGTCTCTCCACCATCACCTTTCATCACCTCCAAACACCTGAGAGGGCTTCTCAGCCTCATTGTCTACCTTTCAGGCCTCAATCCGAACCCCAGTTGCTGACGTGTTCGTCCTGCACTGAAGACCTTCAGTCAATTGGCGTTTCCTACTGCATCCCGACGTCAGACGATGGCAGCATGCCCCGCATCCTGGCTGTGACACGACCTCCCGTTCGATGCCGTTTGAGAGGACTGTCGTATCCTTGGCCCAACCGTGCAACAGATAACTTAGCACATCCTCGCCACCGCTCAACAAATGGCCTGGTTGCTTGGTAGACTATTGGAGAGGTCCTCCAACTTGTCGCTGCTCTAAGCATGGCTGCCTGTTCAACTGCCTGCAGCCCTACCTGTAAGGCGAAGCCCGCTGATTTACCGTACCCTCCCGATGTCAGCAGAAGAGTCATATGTTCGCGCAGCATTCCCAGCCGCGATTAGCCTCGCGATTCTATTCGCGTTGGTTTACAGGTCACATGCCATTCCTAATGCAGTCGCCGCCATTAGATTATCTAGTTGATGCAACGGCTTGATCCCACAGCCTCACTTGGGACGCACACGTCTCACCCATGGAGGTAAAAGCGGCGACTCGCTGAGTATGCCTGGTCCCTCAAGGCGTCTCGGCATGACAGATGGGGGCCAATTGGCTGTTTTGTGCGGCTCTTGTAGGATGACAATACGTATCAAGTGTATATATTGTCCACACTCCTCCAGCCTCGCTGCTCTCGGGCGGCAACTTGGGCATTAATCTAATCACCATTGCTTCAATCACAAAACATGGACCGTGGACCTCCTTCCATGCCCCCGGGCTATCCCCCACCTAAGCCAAAGCGAAAGCCTCGTCTCAGCCCTCAGGCACTTGTATCCAAGTTCTGGTCTAAATATAACTCAAAGACACCTGGGAAAGTCACTTCGATATTTCCCCGCAGCCTCTACGAAACTCTTCTCCCCGACACAAACTTACCTCACGCCAAGACTCGCAATGCGGCTCAGGACTATGAAAAGGCCCGCGCAGAATGTCGGGCTATGGTACGCGCTGTAGTGGCCGAATGCGAGCGAACCAATGCCAAATTTAGTGATCCTGACTTCGATATCGAAAATGACTACTCCATCAGCGCCGATAATTGCTTGTTCGGATTGGTGAGAGATTGGGAATCAGATGATGAAGATGAATACGTAAACAGGAGGCCGAGAATCAGCTCTCGACAGGTCAAGTCATCCCTAGAGACACTCAAGGGCAGTGGGTTCCTAGCAAACGACGAGATGAACATCAACCTCAGTAGCTTGCGCAGATGCTTTGACAGAGATGATGAAAATTACTACAGCCCACCTCCCCCGCCTCCCAAACCGGGATCGGTCCATCGGCTCTCGTGGATCTTTGAAAACCCCCAGTTTACTGTTGATGGGTTCTCCAGCTCTGATATTAAGCAGGGCATCAACGGTGATTGCTGGTGGCTGGCTGCAGTTGCAACCATCGCTCATCGGAAGGATTTGATGGACAAGGTCTGTGTTGCGAGGGACGAGGAATGTGGTGTATACGGATTTGTCTTTCATAGAGACGGGGAATGGGTCTCGACTGTAGTCGACGATAATTTGTACCTCAAGGAAAAGGATTTTGGTCAGGACTCCGATATCTACGACGCGACGGGGAGGAAAGCAAGGCTGTACAAAAAGCAGAAGCAGAGCGGTTCAGAGGCGCTCTACTTCGCTAAATGTGCAGATGCCAATGAGACCTGGCTCCCGCTCCTAGAGAAAGCGGTAAGTTATTTACTAGTTAAGGTTACGTTATTTATTCTAAGTACTAACCTGTTTCATAGTTTGCCAAAGCCCATGGAGACTACGCAGCTATCGACGGAGGATGGGCCGGCACGGCCGTTGAGGACCTCACTGGAGGCGTCACAACTGTTGTGGCCGGCAACAGAGTCCTGCGTAAAGAGAAGCTTTGGCGTGAGATGCTCAGTACAGACCAAGAGGACGGTGAATTCGTCTTCGGACTTTCCGCTGCTGGGCCAGGAGAAGATATTCGGAAGAACGGCCTCGTTTTGAGGCATGCATACTCGATTTTGAAAGCGACTGAGGTCGAGGACGAGGAAGGGAAAAAGCTACGGTTGGTGAAAATCCGGTAAGTACAGTAACCCCCCTGCCCTTTCCCCTAGACTACTTTATTTTCCCAACGGCTTAGCAGATTGCTGGAACTCATGCTGACGTTGATAGAAACCCATGGGGCCAACGATCTGAGAGCGGCCTTGGGGAGTGGTATGGTCCTTGGTCGGACGGTTCCCGAGAATGGACTCCATACATGATCCAGAAACTTCGACATGAGTTTGGCGATGACGGCGTCTTCTGGATGTCCTACGACGATGTCCTAGACAATTTCAAGTGGCTTTACAGGACTCGCCTCTTTGACAAGCGATGGACTGTGGTGCAGCAGTGGACCAGCTTGAGAGTTTCTTGGGTCACAGGCTACCTGAAAACGAAATTCATTATCGAGATCAAGGAAGAGGGGAGGGTAGTCATTGTTCTCTCTCAGGTAAGCAGCCTTACTTTTCGCCAAGAATATCAACATTAACCAGCACATAGCTTGATGAGCGGTATTTCCGAGGCCTTGCGGGTCAATATGAATTCACCCTCCAGTTCCTCCTCAAATCTTCCGCAACGAACGCTCCGATCTGTCAAGTACGACCAGTTCACACCTGGGACCGACGATCTGTGAATTGCGAGGTAGAATTGGAGCCCGGAATCTACGAAGTGATCCCCAAGATCGACGCCGAGCGATTGGGGTACCGAAAGCCAGTTGAGAAGGTCGTCAAGATGATGGCAGATAGGAACCCCCAGAAGCTACGACAGGTTGGCCTCCAGTACGATCTCGCACATGCCAAGGGTGGAGTCCTGGACGAGGATGAACAGTTGCAGAAGAAGCAGGCTCAGCAGAAGATGAAGAAGCGGAAGCAGAAGCAGAAGCAGAACCAAGTTCATGAGATGGAAGATGCAATGAGGCGGATGGAGGGAGCAATGTTACAGATGAGATCCGAGATGATCAAGGAGCTGGATCGGTTGGAAGAGAACCAGGGTCGTCGAGAATACAAGTCGAAGAGGAAGGAAACCACGGACGACAAAGTGGAAGACAAGAATAGTAGCGAGGACAAACGACAGACTATAACGCCAAACATCAAACCGCCCCCTGGATTCTGGCCAGAGGATTCTATCAAGACGGAGGTGGATGTTCCAGCTCCGCCTCCGCCGCCGTCACCACCAGCACCGTCGATTGATACTAATAATGCACCACAAAGTGAGCCTACTCCGGTGAGTCCGGCTGAACCTCCCGAGAAGCCCGACAGCGACAAGAAGGAGGACGGCTCCTCCCAAAATGTTTCTCGAGGGACAATGACGTTTCCTGCCGAGAAATCCGAGCAGGAGGTGCCGGCTTCAGACTTAGAGACCCCGAAAGATCACCCCCCAACACCTCCGACGCCGGTAGAGCCTCACAGCAAGACCAGCTCGGAAGCTTCATCCGATTCGGACTCCGACTCAGACTCTGCGTCTGAGATTTCCGACGTCGAGTCCGAATCCGAAGATGAGCGCCACCCGAAGAAGAAAGAGCCCTGGAACGCGGTCTGCGTTCTCGGTCTGAGAGTGTACGCTCAGCATGCGACTGTCAAGGTGAGGTTGGCAGAGCAGGATAATGATGATGAGGAGGGTTCGGGACTGGTCACCGATGGGAAGGCTGTTGGACCGACGTCTTGAGCATAGAAGTTGGATTCTCTAGGAAAGCTTGATTTGAGAAAGGGTGGATTTGCTTCTTTTTGGCGTCAGGGGCTGGGTTGGGAAATTGAGATACCTTACCAGCTGATGAGAGCCTGGGACACGAGAAATGGATTGGAATGGATGGATGGATGAGATATGACCTTATGACCACTCACTCTCAGAATGTGTTTCTATATACCTCTCCTTTCTTAGCGCTACAAGCAATACAAGAATCACTCACTTGTGTACTGCCCAGATCTATGAGGCCAGAGTTTCGATCGTTCGTCGAAACAGCGTAGTTTAGTGGTCTTGACGTTTTATATACATGGTTTCTTAAATAATAGCTAGCTCTGGCTGTCTTGGCAAAGGTGATAATCGTAAGGAACTTGCTTATTCGAGTGTTCGTATTATCAACTATGGTGACATGTCTCGGTCCACCCTTTGACTCTCACTGCAAAACCAAGGATCGAAACGAAGTAAAAGAACTCCCACCACTCAGATTAACAGCCTCTGCAGCCACCACCAGCGCCACTCCCTGAATGTCCCGTCTCAAGCACATTACCAGCCCTCCCGTTTCAGCCCCATCCCACACCCCCGTCGTTTCACCATCAGTCCACCCCACAATCCTCATGTTTCTGCCACTTACGATCCTCACCTATTTCAAACAGTGATTTTCTCGGCAGTCAGAGAGATGCTAGTGGCGCGACTAGATCGGCGGCAAGGTTTGTCACGGCCGGGGGGAACGGCTTGCTCCGTTCTCAAACTCGTGAGAATTACCATTTTGGGTGCGGCTTGCGGGATCGTGAGTTGTTGTTTGGGTGAGATGGAGAATGTGTCGAGTGGTTGAGGATGAGATAGAAAGTATTTAATGCCCTCCTTTCATCGCCCATGTGCTCTTCAGCCCAAGTCGAGAAGAGCAACCCAGTCTCTCATCATAGTCACTCGTTTCAACCTCTGGTCAGGTCTCATTCGTCAAAATCTCAGAATGCCTTCCTTCAAATCAGCTCTCCTTCTTGCTCTCCTCCCTTTCACGCTCGCCGCTCCTCAGTTCGGCGGCGGCAGCTCCGGTAGCTTCTCGGGCAGCACGCAAAACGGACTCAGCGGCGACTGCAAATCCGTAACCGTCATCTTTGCCCGCGGGACGAGCGAGACTGGCAATGTCGGCACCGTGACTGGTCCGCCATTCTTTCAGGCGCTGGCTCAGAAGCTGGGTGATGGTAAATTGGCTGTGCAGGGTGTGGATTACGCTGCAAATGTGGCCGGTATCATTTCGCTAGGTGATCCTGCTGGGTCGGAGAAGATGTGGGTGTTAAGGGTAGTGCTGCAGACGGCGGTAGAGTGTGGTGCTAATGTTGAGATAGGGCGAGTCTTGTCCAGGAGGCGTTTACCAAATGCCCTGATACCAAGGTTGTCATTTCTGGATATTCCCAGGGCGCCATGCTCGTTCATAATGCTGCTAAGCAGCTTCCTGCGGACGTGACCGGCAAGATCGCAGCGGCAGTTACCTTCGGTGACCCTTGTAAGTCAACCATCGATGCCATCCTAGGCTTAGCACATTACTTACACCTCCTTAGTCAAGAACCAGGCTGTCCAAGGCGTAAGCGAGGATCGGACCAAGATTATTTGCCATGCGGATGACGGTGTCTGCGCCGGTACTGCAGTGATCACGCCTTCGCATTTAACTTATGGAAGCCAGAATGCTGGGGAAGCGGCTGATTTTGTTGTTAATGCTATCAAGAAATAGACTACTGTAAAAGGGGGCTTGAAACTCAACTTTTGGGCTGGACCTAAGATTAACACATTTATTTGTGTTACATTCGAGGCTTCTCTGTTATGTCCATAGTTAGTAACCTTCTAGCAAAGAATCTGAAACCATTTCCTGGATGGAACGGAATATAACTGCTTCCTTGACTGTGATCGAATAAACAGAAGGGGCTGTTTTCTATGAAACGGAATGTTGCAAAGCAATATTTTCAACATCTATATCATATAGGTACTAACTATGTTTAGACGCTCTATGAATTGGTCTGATTACACTGGCCTACCCATCATCACTACGATTGCGATCGTTGGATGCTCATCCCAATGAAAATGGCTGCCTTAAAGTTCACCTTCGGCCTGCGAATCATCCATCAGGTGATTCATGCAGTACTGCGTGACTTAAAATTTTCCCTCTCAGGCTTAATACATCGTAAGTGAGATCGTGCGTCATGGAGACGGCGCATTGTTCGAATTCTCGGTAAGAACCTCATACGTGTTTGCGGAGGCGCAATGGATTTTGCACAAAGTGAGTGGGCTACAGCATAGAACTTAATGGATGACAAGTCTGGTGAGATAGATAGATGTTGAGAAAGGGTTTGGATGGTATACTAAATTTGGAGATTTAGAAGAGATGGAAGACGGAGAAAGCAGAAGAACCGTTGCTGCAATCCCAAACTGGGTAACGTTAATTAAGCACGGGCGGAGATGGGTTGACTCTATAAAGCAGAATACGGCACCAAACGATCAAGGCACCCAAACAGAGAGAAGTGAGAATGCATATCACCTTAGATAGATGGTAGAACAAGATAGCAATTAAACAAGATCTCAATGTCACAACCGTTAAACCAAGGAGTTGTTTAAAACCCATCAATCCTGGATTCCACCTCTGGAGTTCAAGTCGTCAAGTGCCCTAAACACGAATCCGGGGTGAACGGGCGCCAGACGCCATCTTTTGTGGGGTGCATCGCCGCTAGAAATCCCACGTGCGTAGACGCCACTCCCTCAGAGGGACGCCTGGCCCTCTTCCACTACATCATTACGCAGTAGGAGAAAGAGAATTCGAAGCAGCATTCTCGAGAAGTAAGAGCTGAACGGGATTGATGCATCTGCCAAACCTGCATGAGGCTACCTTGCGAAAGTGCCGAAACATCTAATGTTCCAGAAAATCACCGTTTTGGGGGTTCGGATCCCGTTATCGACGTCATTCCTTATGTGGCTGAGTCCGATCCAATGGCCTTCCGGCGCGAGCACTTACACTTTCACATGTCAGCACGAGACTCCCTTGAAAACATGTCACGAGTCTCAATTTCAGTTCACGAGCCGAAAATTCCTCCGAATATTGAGTGCATGTGCCGCTGTTTTCCTTGACTCGCTTTCCCTTTGCTTTTCCTCTATATTTGATCTCGTCTTGACTTCTGGACGGAAGAATCATCTTGTTGCGTCTCGAAAAACATTGCTCAAAGGAGTGACGTTTCTGTATACGGCTTCCTGGTTGCGCTCCACACTGTCCCTCAGGGATCCGCCACCGAGGTATTGGGGCCTCGCTGACCCTGACAAGTAGCTTATCGTGGTGCCACTTTCTGGATATCCATGTGAATCCTGACAATTGGGTTTGAAGGACCCGAGACAACATGCGCCATCGCTTCTACGGACGGTTACTCTCTTCTTTCCACGTCTTGCTTCGCCGGACCAACACCAGCACCTAGATCTCAACTTTAGTAGCTTTCCTTGTCTTGCTTAGAATGATAGACCACGTCCTGGGACGGCCGTCCGCCAAGTCGCGGCGGTTGCAAGTCCTCGCTGTTATCTCCTTCTGGTCCTTCTACCTCTTCAAGTAAGTTCCGCCGTCCCCCGTGGGGTAACCATGACTGACAACAGACCAGGGGCCACAAACATGGCCCTCCAGGCGCACAATTACTCTCGCGAATCTCAACGAAACGCTTGACAGCATGGCAAATCGCCGTTATCACCATGCTATATCTCTACGTCGCTAGGAACTTCAGCGCCCTCGTCGGCCTTGCTAGCCCCGAGCCGATGGCGAATATGTATGATGCGACATACTATCGTGCTACGTGGGTTTTGACTGCGTTAGACGCCGGGTTCTGGACCGCGATGAAGATACGGACGAAGTGGCTAAGGGACATTGCGAGCATCGTCTTTTCCGCATTCTATCTCATTGCTGCTGAAAAGGCGGACGAGAAGGTCCGGAAAGTCCGAGGAATGCTTACAGTTGAACACCTTCGAGTTGCATGGAATAAAGGGACGACCCCATATTTGAGTTTCTTCCAAGGGCTTCTGCGGCCCCGGTTTATGCGATGGCCTCCTAGGCAGATTCGAATTCCAAGACCAGGTAACAGCGACTATAAGGAGCCTGTTGCGGCGTGGTTGTACTATGATGGACCACTGGCGGACCTTGAACACATCGACAGGTTGGTTTTGGACATCCCAGGAGGCGGCTTTGTGGCCATGGATCCTCGGTGTAACGACGACAAGCTATTCGCTTGGGCTGCCAAGTCAGGGCTACCAATTCTGAGTCTCGACTACAAGAAGGCCCCCGAGTTCCCTTACCCTTACGCATTGAACGAATGCTTCGATGTATATGCGACCATTATCAAAACTAGGGGTAGGTGTATTGGCATGTCTGGAAGGGAGGTTCCCCGAGTGATCCTTACCGGAGACAGCGCAGGTGGAAACCTCGCGGTAGCCGCCACTCTGATGATCATGGAGACTGACAACGTCCACTTCCGCCGGTTTTCTGATAGGAGTAGGCTGCCAGCTCCAGATGGCCTCATTTGCTTCTATCCGGCTCTGGATATGAACATCGGAAACTGGATGACGGATGAGCAAATGTCCCTGATCCGGGATCGAAAAATGAGAAAGACCAATAGAACCATCATGCGGCGCAAGAGCATGCAATATAACATGCTGGCAGGAACGCCTCATCACTCGGAAGACGAGGATGATATTACGCCACCTGATAATGCGCCGGCCGTCGAATCTAAACCTACTGGCTTATCTCCTCAAGAGAAGTCGATCGCGGCGATGCAAGGTCCGCGAAGTCCTCACCCAGAATTCTCTCATGTAGGCCCTCGGTCATTGAGTCTACCAAAGGAGAGTGAGAGCCCGACAAGCAAGGGCATCTCTCACCAAGTGGAGCCGATGAAGACACGGCTGGCTACATCTTCAATGATTTCCTATTTCAATGATAGGGTGTTAACCCCGGAGATGATGCGGGCCATGATCATCCTGTATATCGGTGCTCACAATCGTCCTGATTTTACCCAGGATTACCTCCTCAGCCCTGTGTTGGCCCCGGAAGCTTTACTGGCCAAGTTTCCTAAAACGTACTTTTTGACTGGGGAGCGAGACCCCCTGGTAGATGACACTGTCATCTTTGCGGGTAGACTGAGGAGAGCAAAGGAGGCTGACTTTTTGGCGGACAGGGGTGAAGATGGCAAGAGACGTGAATTTGACGATCGGGATGCGGCTGAGGTAATGCTCATCCCTGGAACCTCGCATGGATTCATGCAATTTCCAAGTGTTTACCCACCAGCGTGGAAGCACTTTGAACGGTCTGCAAAGTGGTTTGAGGAACTTTTCTCACATGCCGAAGCTGCACGCTCACGTAGTAGCAAGAGAGCGCGACGAACTTCCGTCGCTAATGCTGTAATTAATGGCGAAGAGGGCCGCTATGTACGGACAGAATCCAGCGGAGAAGAGGACAAGCCCCTGGAGATTAGCATGACGAGGATGAATAGAGGTCGGAACTCATCGCTGACGCAGGATGCAAAGGTACAAGATGACGAAACTGGAAGTATGGTAGCGCAACCAGAGAAGGTCAATGGAGCGAGAAATGTAAATGGAAACGGAAATGGGGAGGCCCCGCGAGGGAGGAATGGGCGAAGGAATAAACGGGAGAAGGGCCTGAGTAAGAACAAGAGCCTAGTGAAACTGAACAGCTCCGACGACCTGTTGGGTAGGCGAATGCAGGGACTGGCAAGTGGGTTGACGGGGATGGGTGATGACGATTAGTTAGACCGAGACGAGAAGAGACCAGAAGAAGCCAAGTCGGGCGAGAAGGAAACGAGAACGAGGAGAAGACGGGGAAGAATAGGAACGGGACGGGACGACACGTGTTGGAGAAATTTGGTTATTTCGGAAACGTTAGCATTGGGTTTCATTCATCTCGGGCAATGATGGAAGAGTTGCGGCCCTATTCCTGTAACCAGAGGTAACCAGCAGTAACCAGCAGTAACCACAAGAGGATGTGATGTCGGGATAACATGACACAAAGCCATGTAGAACGAAAAGCCATGCCACTTGGTGACGATCGGTATCACTGCGGACGGTAGCTCCGGGGAACGTAGCCGTAGCCGTAGTGCAGGAACGGAAAGGAAGGGAGTAGGTTTCTAGAATAATTCGACCCGACAGGCTGACTTGGTTGACACCAGGCTAGCTGGGGTTGGGAGGTAACGAAAGGCATGAAACACCAAAAGCAGAAGTCGAATTAACGACGGACGGAAACAAACGCTGAGACGAGCAATTGGCTCCGGACTTGTAACTCCGACGGGCAGATTCGGGAACGCCGTGAAATTGCCTCTGACTCTGGAGGAAGAAGTCGAGAGGTATTTCTGGCTGGAGGTGAAGGTCATCGGGATCAGAAGGCGGACAGGGCTCGGTGACGACAGGATGGGCGAACGTATGGGCTATACGGGTTCTCAGAACGGCTGTCATCCTAGAAACATTGAAAAGGGGTGTCGCTGGATATGGCCTAGGAAGATGTTTCTGGGCCCAGGACCAGGAAGACGGCCTCGGTGAGGGCATCCCCGGTCAGCGGGTTTTAGAGCCAGAAAACCCCTGCCCCCACGAACGCACTGAAGGTGGGCAGACGGACCAGCCGGTGGGGGGCGGAGGCGATGGATGAAAGGCATAAGCATGGACGTTTCTGGCTGAAGGGAAGTTGGTAAAGTGTTTCACTCGCGGATGCGGATGCGTTGCCACGGATCGAGGTTGGGAAGTCTCGCCACTGGGTGATGATACCGAGGGCGATGGAGGAGAAGTCAGGTTATTCGGGGGCAAAGGCACCTCACGGAGAAACGCGAGCGGAGCCACACCCTGTCGGACATGTATTTGCGATTGACGGGGTAAGAAGGCGACGGTTGAGTAAGATAGCAAGAGGATTGTTTGTATCTGGATTTGTTGACTGCTGTATGCAAATCATCACCGAAAGATGGAGACGTGGGCATCGTGAAAATGAAATGATGCTTGAAAATGGAAGTCCCAGGATGACGGAGCTCGTGCCGCCGCGCAGTGGACCCACACCGTCCGGTCCGCCGGCAACACCCGTGATTGGCCGTCGCTGGGGAAAACATGCAGCACACCTCACAGCACACCTCAGCACACCTCAGCACACACTTCGATGCTCACCTTGGGCGCCATCACCCGCTGTAGCGGCCGACGTTAGTGGCATCCATTGGAGGGCTTACCTTTTCCTTAGGTACATTCGGGAACCTTAGGCGGGACCCGGGGCATGCCAAGAAAATGTCATGCTAGAACATCGTACATTGCCAATACTCAGCTTCCTCGCCCGAGTATTGGGTCTTCCTTCAGTTAATTAACCAGACAATGTCTTCACTAGTTAGAGGGTGCCTGCGAGCGACAAGGACAGCGGTGCGATGCAGCTCGTGCCGAAGCGCTGGGAGGCCGTTGGCGTTTTTTTTTCATCGGAGGCGGCGCTGGGCAGACGGGGCCTGGGTCAACTTTGGGGGAATCGGAACGCAGGCATTTGACGATGGAGACAGTGGCCAGTGCAATTACGTTGATTGCGAATATCCCTACTGCGTATGCTAAATTCAGGGCTTACGAAGGGACCACTTCAGCAATGCGCAGTATGCACTGTAATGCGCGATGAGGTCAAGTCACTGCTACTCGGCCATGTCGCCGCCAATGCCGATGGTGGGAGGTTCCCTTTACCATGTTGTCGTTGAGGGCATTCGTTCGTCTGAGAACTCTCCCCATCGGATGCTCGGCGTATGTTGCATGTTTTTTCGGGGCACCCCTTGGCCGGGTACGAGAATCCTGCTTGTTCTGGAGCCCAGATTGTCGAAGTGTGCCCAGTGAGCCCAGGTGTTTGGAGCTCATTCGCGGTAATCCTCGCCGAAGGGGAGCAGTGCCATCCCATGGAGCCGAGCTGAAGATGCATCCATGAGAGCGGAGAGCCTGGGCTGTCACTGAGGTGCCTGCCTAAGGTACCTTATTAGAGGCCCCTAATAGTACCGAAGACTCCGCGGGGCTAGAGCGGGAAAGGCATTCTAGAAGTTTACGGGACAAAGACAACTGATTCAGGCGTTGACAAGGCCTTGTATGGTAAGGGTACAGTAAGGCACGGACAGGGCGCAGGGCTTCGTCGTCGGGGCAAAAGAGAACCTTGACCACAAAAAAAAAAAAGAACGATGGGTGGGTTGCGGTCCATTGCGGGTTGTGCGATGGAGCTGGGAGGTCCCATTATGAGATGGGATCATGGAGAATGGGATGCTATCCATGGATGGACGCTGAGCTTTGCCCAGGGCAGCAGGTTCCATCTTCCCCTAGAGGCCCAGCCGACGGGTTCTATTGTCCGCTCAGTTTCGTCAGTGTCCTCTCCCCATGTCTGATGTGTGATGTCTGGGAGTATTTAAAATCTAGCGACGCGACCGCCGTTCCCCAACAACAGAATCTCCCATCCCATCATCCATCTACATCTATCCACACTTCTTCAATCTTTCTCGCTTCTGCTGCTCCCTTGGCTGAACCAAACTACCAGCCCGGAGTCTTCCCCAAGTACCACCCTACCTTGGTCCAGTAGAACATCTACCCGAACTCTACTTCCATCTTCCCCATCTGCTGGCTTGCGTCAAGCTTCTGCAAGAACTTGCTTAGCTCCGTCAGTTGGAGTCCATTACCCCTCCACCATATCCGCCATCTGCATACCAAACGGCACCCACGTTCCGTTCCTCAGCTCAGAGCTGCCCGCCCATTCCAGTCGCTCTCCCGCGTCTTCCTCCCTTTCCCCTCCTTCATCATGAGTTTAGATTTCTGTGAACCTGTGACGCCCGACGTCTCAGAAGGAATACCCAACATCATCGCAACAAACAGCGACGACGAAGCCCCAGCCACTAACGGAGCCACCAACGGCTTCAGAAAGACCAACGGCGCTCCCTCATACATTGACCAGATGGCGCATCTCTCCGTTGTCCATGACAAGGACTCTGACGCAGCCTCAATCCGCTCCAACAGCTCTCGTCGCTCTGTTCGTCCCCAGATGCAGCTCTCCAACTACGAGGATGAATTCACCACCAGTGTCTATGGCTCGCGCTTTGCGGCCATGGATCTGCCCAAGCACCACATGCCCGAGTGCGAAATGCCCCGCGACATTGCCTATCGCATGATCAAGGACGACCTCTCCCTCGACAACAACCCCATGCTCAAGTAAGTTTCCCCTCCGCGAACCTTGAGGAAGCTCAGCTCGAGCTTTGCGAAATTGGAGACAATGACGCTGACTGTTCGTCCCCTAGCTTGGCCTCGTTCGTCACTACTTACATGGTACGAACCCCTCCCTAGCTCCCGACACCCCCGCATATGCCAGCATCTCTGGAGTCTTGGCTCTGGGGTAGCGATGTAACCACTTAGCTACACAAGAAACATTGACTAACAACCCCATAGGAGGATGAAGCCGAGAAGCTCATGGCCGAGTCGTTTTCTAAGAACTTCATTGACTACGAGGAGTACCCCCAGTCAGCGGACATCCAGAACCGCTGCGTCAACATGATTGGCGACCTCTTCCACGCTCCCCCTGGCTCTTCGGTCGGTACCTCTACCGTCGGTTCTTCTGAGGCCATCATGCTTGCCGTGTTGGCCATGAAGAAGCGCTGGAAGAACCGCATGCAGGCTGCTGGCAAGAGCACCGAGCACCCCAATATCGTCATGTCGTCTGCCGTCCAGGTCTGCTGGGAGAAGGCTGCCCGATACTTCGAGATTGACGAGAAGCTCGTCTACTGCTCCCATGATCGCTATGTTCTAGACCCTGAGCAGACTGTTGACCTCTGTGACGAGAACACCATCGGTATCTGCGCTATCCTGGGCACCACCTACACTGGTGAGTACGAGGATGTCAAGGCCATCAACGACCTCTTGGTCGAGCGAGACATTGACGTCCCCATCCACGTCGATGCCGCCTCCGGTGGTTTTGTCGCTCCCTTCGTCGTGCCAGACCTAGAGTGGGATTTCCGATGTGAAAAGGTTGTCTCCATCAACGTCTCTGGCCACAAGTACGGTCTAGTCTACCCCGGTGTTGGTTGGGCCATCTGGCGATCTCCCGAGTACCTCCCCCAAGAATTGGTCTTCAACATCAATTACCTCGGTGCCGACCAGTCCTCGTTCACTCTCAACTTCTCCAAGGGTGCTTCTCAGGTCATTGGCCAGTACTACCAGCTCATCCGTCTCGGCCGACACGGCTACAAGGCCATCATGAGCAACCTGACCCGAACTGCTGACTACCTGACCGACTCTCTCGAGAGACAGGGTTTCGTCATCATGTCGGAGCGCTCCGGTGCTGGTCTCCCCCTTGTAGCCTTCCGCTTCAAGCTTCCTGAGGAGGGCGGTGACGAGGACCGACATTTCGATGAGTTTGCCCTGGCCCACCACCTCCGTTCAAGAGGTTGGGTCGTCCCCGCCTACACCATGGCACCCAACTCCGGCGTTAAGATGCTCCGAATCGTCGTCCGAGAGGACTTCTCAAGGAGTCGCTGTGACTCCCTGATCTGCGACATCAAGCTCTGCTGTGGCCTCCTCGAGGAGACTGACCGAGAAACCATCAAGAGGAGAGAGGAATACATCATGAAGCATTTCACTTCAGTTGGCAAGAGCCACCACAGCCACCCTATTTACGGAGTATGTTTTCACTTGTCTAATGACCATCAATTGTTCACTAACACCCTACAGAATGAATCACACTCCCTCCAAGGAAAGACGGGCAAGACCCACGCGATTTGTTAAATTATAGACGGAACGAACCCACTAGGCTTTGGCGTCACAAAAGGTGATTTCTTGTTCATACAGGGAGTTAAATGATTTGGTTATTTCTGATTGTATGAATACAATATCGTTGACTGTTTACTTGCTTTAATGGTTGACCGTGACTTGCCCCTCTGACTGCCGCTATCACCTCCTCTAAACATCACGTCAAACTATCTTGAGAATCGTAGTACCATCGTTCTATAAGTCGAATAGCCTCGAAGACTGGTACATGCGACCACAGCCACAGGAAAACTCGGGGTCCCGTCCGCTCCCCCACTGATAAACCTGTTGAGCGCCGGAGTAGTAGTCAGGTCGGTGACGACTGGCGAATGCCTGGTGTTGCATGTTTTTTTTTTTTTTTACTTTTCCCTTTGCCTAATATCACAACTTTTGCGTCTTTCAGATGAAATACCTAGGCTTCTGGTACTGTATCCGGGGATACTGCTTTCTGGGTTGGAGCTGAGAGGGTTGGGAACTAGAATAGGGGCTGAGATGATTACGTGGATAAAATAAAACTCATGATTCGTAAGTTAAACCAAACAAGCACCCAGCACTTTTGTATTCCAATAAAAGACGCTTCGGATACAATCATAACCCTTTCAAGATCAAAATCTAACCCCCTCCCATCAGCTTCGTAAACTTGACCTTGTCTTCCTCCTTGTCATCCTCCCAGTTGAAGATCTTATACGCATTCTTGCTCTTCTGCCTCTGCTCCGCCTCCTTCTTCTCCTGCTCCTCCTTCTTATCCTCCTTCATCTGCTTCGACTCGACCCAGAACTTGTCCTTGGACTTCTCCAGCGCTTCCTTCTTGTCCTTCTCCTTGCGTTCCTTCTCCTTCATCTCGTCGTACTTCTTCTGCATTGTCTTCTTGTCTTCCGTCCAGAAGGCCTTGCTCTTCTCGACGTTCTTGTTGTACTCTTTCTGTTTCCCTGCTACCTTCTCTTCAGGCGCCTTCACCTCCTCGGTGACAATTTTCTCAAGTTCTTTGATGTGTTTGTGAGTCCACTTTCGACCCTGCTTCGTGTCCTTGAAATCCTGTCCATCTCTAGCGCCATCCCATACCTTGAGGCCCGGGTCACCGCAGACGACATGGCCCCGCCACGCTCGGCCGTACTCGGTGTCTGTAGGCTCCGAGTATGCATAACCCGGACCTAGATCTCCACAAGTATGGTTCATGAACGCCTCGTAGAACTCAAACTCGCCCTCGCTGCAGGGCGCCGTCTTCTTCTGATCGCGCCGACAGACATACGTGGCAACTTGGCCTAACAAGGACACGCTGGCGTAGAACTGCCCGAACGGGTACAGAGAGCAGTAGTTGATGAGGCTGGTTTTAGCTTCGAGGTACTGATCGGCTGGAAGCTTGTAGGGGATCTTGGTGTAGCAGCCGCGGGCGGTCATCTGATGATCCGCTCGAACACCCGGATGAGCGTCCGTTCTGACTTCGACGACATGCGGGACTTCAGCAGTGTCATTGACCACGACTGTGAATTCGCCCGTGCCGCTCCTTGGCTCGCGATCGTTGACGTTGCGTGGCCAGATGCGGGAAATGGGTTGAGTTTTGTTGACCACTGTTTTACCTTTGTCGGGGCCCCAGCCGCAGATGGGGTTGGTGATGTTGGGGGAACTGTATTCCCGCCGGGGGTGGAAAGACCACCAAGTATTGTTGGCACCGAAGCTGTGGTAGACGCTGGGCTTGACTTTTGAGGACCGCTTGATGAGAAGGGGTGCAGAGTTGTGCTCCTGGACATGGTAGTCGCCGTCAGGGAGGTCGCCAGGGATGACGAAGCCAGTTGTGCTTGTCACGAGGGACAGGATGGAGAAGATCGTGGTCTTCATCTTGGTAGTATTTTGGTGTAGTGGTAAGACAAGAGGAGTGGGTGATGAATGATGAAGTCGAGAAAACTTCGTGATGTGAAGTTCGACTGATGTCTTGTTTGAGGTGATGAACCAAGAGATTTCTTCCAGAGATACTAGTGTATAGTAGAAAATCGAGTGCTATTTTGGGCTGTTTTGGTTGGAGAGTGTGCGGCATGTGTGTATTGTGATGTGAAGGAGAATAGAGTATCGTTGGCTTCGGAAAGAGAACGACCATATTTATAAGTAAACAGGATCAGCTGTTGGTCAAATGTCAATGAGCAAACTTGGAATGAGTTTAGAGTATGGATGCTGCGAGAATAGCATCTTTGTGTGAACCTTGAACATAGGTTGACGAAGTTTCGTCCAGCCCCCTTTAACTTTGATTATAGATGGGAAGCGCTGCACGAAAAGAGTATGAACCAAATCAAGGTATCTTATTGAAATCAGCATCTAAAACGCTTTTGTAAATCGTATCTATACTCCCCAGTGTTGAGACTCCCATCTAAATCCAGTCATGAAATGGAGACGAACGAACAAGTAAGAAACAAAACAGGTCGCTATCATCCCCCCGTGAAAAGCCTATGCCCGGGTCGCAGCAATGGCGGACTCCAGAATATCAAGGCCCTGGTTAATCTCCTCATCCGTAATCGTCAAGCTCGGCACGAATCGTAGGGTGTTGGTTCCGGCGGTGATGATTAGCAAGCCACGTTCTCGGGCAGCCTTAATGATAGGGGTAGGGTCCTCGGCAAGTTGAAGACCGAGGATCAGGCCGCGGCCGCGGACCTCCTTGATGAGATCAGGGAACTTGGACTGGAGCTGGGCAAAACGGGTCTTGAAGACCTCGGACTTGGCGAGGACGTCGGCCTGAAGGTTCTTGTCTGATAGACGGCCAACGATATAGTGAGCTAGACGAGAGGCCAAGGGGTTTCCACCGAAGGTGGTGCCGTGGTCGCCAACCTTCATCTTGTCCGCGACGTCCTGAGTAACAATGACGGCACCGATGGGGAACCCGTTACCTAAAGCCTTGGCAGTGGTAAGAACATCAGGATGGGCCTCCTTAGGGAGATTGCCATGGGCCCAGAAAGTACCCGTTCGCGACAAACCGCATTGAATCTCATCGTAAATCAGTACAGCGCCAACCTCCCGACATCGCTTCGCAAGCGCAACGAGGAACTCCTCGGTAGCACCCTGAACACCACCTTCGCCCTGGATTGGCTCAACAATAACGCCGCAGGTCTTCTCAGTTACCAGGTCGTTGATCCCGGCAACATCGTTGTACGTTCCGACCTTGAATCCGGGGACCATGGGCGCAAATGGAGCCTGGTACTTGGGGTTGGGCGTCGCGGACAGACTGCCCATAGTTCGGCCGTGGAAGCCGTTTTGGAAGGAAACAACTTCGTACTTCTCTCCTGAGGGGTCGAGCACCTTTCCAGCCTTCCTGGCGAACTTGATGGCGGCTTCGTTGGCTTCGGATCCAGAGTTGCACACAAACACAGAGGCCGCATTGTGCATACCGCCTGACTCAAGAGTCTTCTCTACCAATAACTTCGATAGCGCACCAGTCCAGGGATTGTAGTATAGATTAGAGGCATGAACAAGAGTCTTGGCCTAGTACAGAGTCAGTTGCTAGGATCAAGCTGAGTCACTTGTAAGACTAACCTGCTCCGTAAGGAGCTTCGTAAACTGCGGATCGCAATGACCGAGACCATTCACAGCGATACCAGCCGTAAAATCCAGGTATTTCCTGTTCTCAATATCATACAGCCATGAGCCCTCGCCCTGGACGAAGACCGGAGGGGGGCGGGCGTAGGTAGCGACCATGTATGGCGCATGCTCATTGATGAGGGCAGCGCTGGCGGAATCGGGCGCGGGGTCGGGATTGGGGAGGGCGGCATCGTGCTAAACTTGGTCAACATCAATTCGAACCTCTGCGCGCGCTCAATGTCTTCCAGACTTACGTTGATGCTCTTCTTCACATCCTCGGCCAAGTTCGATCCGACAGCGGACGCAAAACCTCGACGAACGACCCGTGGGCTGGCAACGGCGCAGGAGCTGGCTAGCGCCTTCAATTGGTGTCGCAAAGGAAGTCGGAGGGCCATTTTGTCTCGAATATCAACGTGCGACTGAGGGATGCTCGCTGAGGGTACAGTACTCGGATGGCTTCCGATGAGGCGAGGAGGGGTGGGCTGGAGAAATATTTATTGAACTTTTTGTTATCGATAACACTCCGCTATCGCAATGGTGCGTCACTTGGCGTTACTCACAGAGGAAAATCTTCAAATCGGAACGTAGACTTGTATAGAAAGGGCGTGCAGAGGAGTCAATTAACTACACCTTGGTAAACTAGACAAGTGCGCCTGTTTAGTTTTCATGCAATGCAGAAAGGAGTCATAATGGTATCCATTCCTCCTTGGGACTTCTGTACTTCTGACACCTCATCTTCAATCCCGCTCTCACTAACACCTTTAGCCCTTAATCTCAGACCCGTTTCTTTACGATGCGCGTGATTCCCTTATGCAGTCAGAATGATAATGAGATTAGTCCGAATAGACGAAATATGTAGTATTCATTCCAGAGAGAGCATTCGTGAAATTTGAAAGTATGTTGCTACTTGTACGCCCAAGTGGTGACTTCATCAAACGTTACCGACTTGCATCCATCATAACTACTAATAATTTCCAAATACATCCCAGACTTGAGCTTCAAGCAATCCCTAGTAATGTCCAAGCTGAGATTTAGTAGAATGTTCGTCCTTTCATCATTAAATTTCTCTTTAAAGGCACCCTCTTGACTTCATTCCCAACTTCGAGATGCATCTCGAGATGCACTAGTCACTCACATGCTGCATCCCCCACTGTCCACAAACATCCATCCCCCTAGACGCCCTTCCATACCCTTTCGACCACTTCTTCATAAACACCCAAGCCGGCTTATCCTTACCACAAGTCGTATTGAACGTAGCCTCCGCATCCTCAAATTCCTTCTGCGAGCAGCTCATCCGCGGCGCATTCGTGCACGCGAACACCGCAACAGTCCCCTTCAATGACAACTCAATATGGTCGCCGTAAGAATGATACAGGGAGCACCAGTGATATAATGACTGCTTGGACGCGTAGTAGTCTTCTTTGTCGAGTGGCTTGGGATCTGCCTCGCTATCGCAACCTTTTGCAGAGATGGGGATGGGCACTTTGCCGGTTTCCTTCTCGACAACCAATTTTTCTTTGACCAGTTTCTTGGGGAACACGCTGTTATGTTTGTCGAAGGAGAGGAGACGCTTGAAGAGGCCGGGGCCTTCGGTGCTTCGACGTTCGAGCCCAGAAGCCATGTCGTGTGGGAAACGCTTGATGACAGGCTTCGAGGCTGTGCCATTACCCTTGGAAAGGATAATGCGATATCTCCCATCCGGTAGGTCGTGATCGATGACCCAAGCCATAGCGATAAACCCCGCTACCAGGAGATTCATAGTGAGGAGGCGCTGAGTCTGCATTATTACTATACCTTCGCAGTTGCTGACGTCTCGACTATGTATCGTACGTAAACAATGGGGAAGACAATGAAGGAATTGAGATATGGACGTTACGCCAGCGTGTATAGAAGTGTCGTTCTCGTTGGTAAATACCAATTCAAAGAATCGAAAAGTTGGGAAAGCACGATGCCTGAGGGTTGCTAAAGGTGCAGTATGAGTAACTTTATAAACACTACAGAATGAGCGTGTTCTTTTCATAGACTATGTGTTGTTCATAAACTTTACAGAACTTGCCAAAGTTAGAGATGAAAGCCAAGAAGCTTATTCTGAGCTTCAGCATGCACATATAAACCATGTCAAGCACAGAATTCATGTTAATCATCGTGTATTAGCGGGAGGTGCCGCAGCTACCCTCGCAACGAGCCTACACCCTAAGGATACCGAATCTAGAACACCCTATCAGATGAAACAACCGAGAAAACCCATAGACCCTATGTATACAAACACGACGGATCCTCGTACAAACTCTCATCTCTACAACAACAGAAGAATCCCCAGAAGCACGCACCGTCCCGCACCGTCCTTAAACTGCACTGTATCCACCCCGGCTACCAGTCCCTTGGACAGTGTTCAGCACCCGGCGCAGCCAGTCCTTCATCAGGTAGGGAATGTCGCGAATGGTGTCGCCGTGGGGGAGCAGGTCCCAGCCTCTGGCACCGTATCGGTTGTAGTTGAGCCAGGAGCCGAAGATTAGGTATGAGGCAATGCCAAGGAAGACGCTGGAGGAGGGTTAGCCGTACGTCATAAAAGACATTGAAGTTCAACTTACATGATGACAAACCAGGTAAAGAATCCCCAGTGGGTGCTGGTGCTATCGCCATCATTGCCGTCGTTGCCGCCATCATCGCGCTTCTCACAGGCATACTTGGTGTACCAAGTCAACCGGAGCACATCGACATCGTCTTCGGGGCCATAGCTCTCCCAGATAAGAGCAGCATCCTCATTCTTCAACTGGTGTTCCTTTGCCGACTCTCCTTCGTCATCACCGTCTTTTTCACCGTCCTTGTCGTCATCCTTCTCACCATCCTTTTTATCATCCTTCTCGTCCTCCTTATCCTTATCTTCTTCTCGAACGCGTAGCTTTGACTCCTTTTCGTACTTATCTTCGGAGTCCCACTCGCCTTCAAGTCCCGTCTTTTCCTGGTCGCAGAGAAACTCTACAATCGCCTTCTGCTGGCGGTTCGGAGTGACTTTCAGGGGGTGCTTACCACCCTTGAGAACGATACGCACGCCTTCCTTCTTCGCATCTGCGGTCGAGTCGCTTGTCTTGAGCCTCGTCGCTTGATAGTCGAATACCGAGCCACCATGGTTCTCAAGAGCACCCGCTATCGCTATCACATCGTCAATGGTATCCGTACCGTCGTCCTTGATGAGGCGCTCTAAGGCGCACACTGGAAATCGTTAGTCCTGTGCTAAATCTAAAGTCTCGATTAAAATACCCACCTCGCGTGCCATTCGGGCATTCCTCGTCCTTCTTAGATTTGCCGCTCTTCTTCAACGGCTTACATATGTCGAGTGTGTAGGTGGTGTTGCGATGCGACGGAGGGCTCGGTTCCCAACGCGACGTCACCACGGAATGTGGCCCTCCGAGCTTGGACAAGTCGAAGCTGACGCCATCAACGCGTATCTTCTTGCAATCTAGCGATGCGGAGCTTGGGTCTACCGCAAGCAGCAGAGGGAGGAGAAGTGCCGATAATTGCGGCCGATGCATCGAGAAGAGCTGTCGAGGATTGGTAGATAGGTCGGGATAGGGAGTCGAAGCTGGATAGATCGGAAAAGGTGGACGGCAGAAGAGAATACGGCGGATGGGCAGGAATTGCAATGAGAGTGGTGCTTGGAGTCGATCCAGGCAGATGTAGCGGGGACAATCTATCAGGAGGCGTCAGAGAAATACTTGATGAATTTGGTCACGCCGAGCTATCGCGGGACTCACTCGTTCAGGTGGCTGATCCAGGCTCGAAGGCATGACCAAGCTCCCAGATCCTTGGCAGTTGTGTCATTGCACTGCCGGTGGAGCTGTTGGCACGTGATCACCCTGGCACCTGCGCAGGCAACATATTAAGGTAGCTTAATGTGTAGTTTGTTCTTCAACTATAATATTAGACCATTGCAACACCGTAGAAAATCCAGTTATAATCATTCCCATACATCCTGTCAGTACTTATGTTACACGCTCCTGCTGATTCGTATCCTCAACGCCAGGGGAAAATAGTCACTCCTTTTAGCCCCAATATTAACGACTAGACCGCCAACCTCTTTAATCAAGCATAACCCAACTCAAAACCATTCCTTGGGGTATAAGCAACTATCCATACGAAATCGATTCCTTTGCAATGTCATAGAAAATCGCTGTTCCCTGAACTCCGGGGCCTCTTCTGGCTAGTGTTTATCGTGTCATCGTCTCAAGACTCCGCGAACAATCCCGAGTAACCTCACATCCCCTGGTGACCCATCATTCCACCCATTCCCTGCATAGCAGCTTGTTGTTGCATTTGTTGCTGTTGCTGCTGCAACATCATCTGCTGCTGTCGCGCTTGCATTTGTGCTCGTTGTTGTTGTAATCCCTGTTGGAACATGGTCTGTGCCTGGTTGATCGATTGCGCCTTAAGCCTTTCCATCGTCTCCTGGGGTATGTTTTCCATGCCGCCAGCCCTAGCAGCCAGAGTTTTCAGTTGATGGGTATAAAAAGCTCTGGCCTGGGCCTGAATCTGAGCTTGCACAGTGGCATTACCACCCATCTGCTGCGGATGAGTTTGCGGTGGCTGTTGTTGGTTAGGCTGCTGCTGCTGCTGCTGCTGCTGTTGTTGTTGTTGTTGTTGTTGTTGCTGCTGCATCGCTGCCAGGGCGGCCATATTGATATTGTTCCCATTCATCTGACCGCTCACCTGGCGCTGCATGGGGTTGCCCATCTGAGCGTTACCCATTTGGTTCATTTGTGCCAAGCGTATCTGGGCTTGCATCTGGGCTTGCATCTGGGGGTTCATCTGGCGGATTTGGTTTCCTTGCATATTCTGGAGTTGTGCTGCGTATTGCTGAACTAACTGCTGGTTCATGATACCCCCTTGCTGCTGCTGCTGCTGCTGCTGTTGTTGCTGCTGTTGCTGTTGTTGCTGTTGCTGCTGTTGTTGTTGCTGCTGTTGTTGTTGCTGCTGCTGCATCATCATTTGTCTTTGCATCATCTGCATCATCTGCTGCTGCTGCTGAGGGGACATAGCCTGGCCGTTGACATTGCCATTCATGCCGCCATTCTGCATTTGGGACATTTGCTGTTGTTGCTGCAAGGCACGCTGTTGTGCTGCCATCTGTGCAATAACTTGAGGGCTGGGCTGATTCATGTTCGGAGTGTTCATCATCATTCCTGGTCCCATCTGAGAGTTCTGGGCCATCATGTTAGGAGGAGGGCTGGCTTGTGTCATGCGAGGAGTTGCAATCATGGCAGGGCGGTTAATAGGGGTGCCATGGGGCATCTGGGGTGTTGAGTGAGGCATCCGCGGCGTTCCAGAAGGATGGCTCTGTTGGCTGCCACGAGCTGACATGTTGTGGGCCATCGGAACCGACATTGGATGCTGTTGCACGACCGAGGATGGGCGAGGCGGGCTGTTGGCCAAACTTGAGTTCGTCTGCTGCATCGGAACGCTTGCCACCATGGGGGAAGACATGTTCTGGGGTGTACCTTGCCTAGCAATAGGAGATGATGCAGGGGGTTGAGAAATTTGAGCTTGGAAACGAGGTTGTGCTTGACCAGTCATGCCGTTCTGAACGGCGTTGGACGAAGCCCCATTTGCCATTCCATTCGCCATTGTTGCGTTCTGGGCAGGATGAGCGTGCGGCGGCTGAGCCATGTTAGGCCTCTGGTTATTTTGGTTATTGGCTGTAGCCGCTGCCGCTCGAGCAGCAGCAATATTGCGTTGTTGTGCCGCCTCTCGCAACTGTGCTTCCCTAGTAGCAGCTGCGGCAGCCTCCCGCCTTTTCTCCTGTTCAGCAGCTTGTGCAGCTTGCGCAGCTTGTTGACGTTGAGCGAGGAGAAGTTGTTCTTGCTGTTGCTGTTGTCTTTGTTGCTGTAATCGCCGATCATTCTCTTGCTGCTTGATCTTCTCCTGTTCTTTCTTTTCAGCATGCTCTCGTTTGATGTCCTCAATGACCTTGAATCGCTCAAATCTCGGCTCAAAAGTTGCTGCTCCAGTTTGGGCATCCCCGTCCGCTCCTCCACCACTCTGTGTGCCGTTCACATTTGATGAGAGACGCTCATCCAACAGTAGCATGTAGCGTTCGTTATCTGCCGCTTGAGCTTCGTCGGCCGCCATCTCTGCCACAGTTCTCTTCCGCGTTTTCGGTTGCGGTGGCGGTTTAGAGTGATCGGGGTGGGACATAACCTCCAGAAGAGTAATAGTTTCCTCTGCACTTTTTGTCGGCTCTAGCATTAGGGGTGCGGTCGTTGCCAACAGGATTTGCGCTTCCGCGGCGTAGATATTACTTCCATCCAACTCCATTCGTTCCCGTTTCTGTCGTTTTGAGGGTGGTGGCATACTCGCGGCTGTTGGTGTCGGTGGAACCAGGGACATGGGTGTCGATGGTGGTGCGATACTAGGTGTATCAAGACTTCCTCGACCTTCGTAAGCTCCTCTTGGAGTTGCGGCCTTGATTAGTAGATCTGCCTGTAGACTCTCCTGGGTGGGATGTAGAACAACGGTGAAAATCTTGGGCTTTGTAGCCGACTTGGTTTTCTGGTCTTCGGACGGGAGAGCAGGAGCTGGCATGCTCTCCTTATCCTCTTGCATCTTGTCCTTCAATGCGTCACCCGTTTTAACCTGGTTGTCCGCGTTTGCCACGGTTTCTTTGGGGAATGGAACAAATGGCGAAGGTGTGAGATACTGATTATAGTTGTGAATAGATGATTTCATGACGGTGGTTGTCGAACTCGGTCGTGCAACGTCTTTTGTTTGGGCAATAGATTTGTAGTCGTGAACTTGAACAATGAGGCATCCATCGTAAAACATTACTCCCGCCTGCGTGAAGTATTGGAGAAGATCGTGGGGAACGGTACGAGCCTTCAAGTGTTCAATAAAGAGTTTCATCGGAGATTTATACGGAAAGATGCCATCCTGGCCACCGAATCGAAAGTGCGTGGGGTGCATTTGAACAACGAGCGATGGTGGGTGGCCGGCATGTTTTTTTAGAATGTAGCGATCGGTAACGACTATAGAGATATTAGGCTGGACTTTCAGTGCCGGCAAAGGAGGACGAGATCTATACCATAAGGTGGGGGTTCCTGGTCATGGGCAGCCATGTCGGCCGCCATAGATGCTGAACGGAGCCCAGCGCTGTTCCTAGAGTTTCTTCCCAAGATCTGCGAGGAGTTTTCCCGTCGTGCCCGATTGATGGGTCGAACGGTTGACGCGGTTATTGACCGTTCACTGGCAGAATGCGGTGGTTGTTTCGCGCTTGATGGAGGCTTTTTAGCCGACATTGACGGTGATGGCGATGATTTTGAGGATTGGATAGCTCCATTGGTTTGAATCCCCGGAGGTATAGGACGTTTAGCTTTGTTGGCGGCACTGTGGTTGACAACGGGTCCGACGGGCGCCATGATCTCGAACTCGCGCTGCGCCGGACAGGCAGCAGGACGACTAATACTCTGGCGCTCCTCTTTATCCGCTGTATGTTAATATCGAGATTACGTCAAGGCGCAAACATCGATGTCAAATTCGCAATGGCGCGACGGCCGTGTTCGATCGAGCGAGGGATGCGGTTGAGTCGCAGGTCACCTGCGGGTATGCGGAGAAGGCCGAGTTCGTTTGGGGGTGGGCGGCAGTTCGTCCAGCGCTGCGCAGGTTAGTAATAATAGAGATGATCCATGGACAGATCTCGTTATGATGCGCAACTTCCGGACATGAGTAACGAAGATATCGCAGAGGACGATAGATTGTCAAGGGTTGGCGAGTCCGATACACTATGGCGCCGCATCACGGGTGCGGTTCCCTGGGGTGAGGTGGTTGACGCTTTGGGCACAATCACGTGAGCACATAAGATACATATTGCGTTGAGTACCAACCTTAAGGTAGGAGGCAAAGCGAGACAATAGGGTTTGTACAAAAGACACATAGGAATACAAACATTTAAAACCAAAGCCAAAGTCTCCAGTATTTCCAACTATACTCTGCATATACGAAACATAAAATAGCATGGTATCTTCTGGCAGATTCATCACACGCCGTGCCGACCTTAATCCTGGCCTTGGACTCGGCGCGCCCAGTCATCGTTCACCCTCATCCCATCCACCACTACCACACCCCGTCCGCGGCCAACACGCTCTGGTCGCTGCCACCATTGCTCCTCCTTGCCAGCCTTTTCAGCTTCAGACTCACTATCAGCTAGACCTCCAGAGCCGCCGTCGGCGCCGACAACCAGGATGACGTCATGACGAAGCCATGTCTGAAGGTTGGTGATAATACTTCCGTTGTCGCCAGCCAGTGACTCCTGAAGGTAGATAACCTCCGGCTGTAAGTGGCGAAGGATGTGGACGTGGCCGTTGGGGGTAGTGAACGGAAGAACCATTGTCTCTTTCTCGACGAGCCCTAAAGCCTCCGAGTAGATATGATTAAAGGCAGGGTTAGACGACCTGTAACTTATTAGTCAAAGCCTACTGACGAAACGTAAGGTTGCTTACATTGGGTTCTTAGATTCCTCGCCAGGGGTTTGAACTTGATCGTGTCCAATGTTAGAAAATGATGAGCTTAGCGAAGGAGGCGGTAGGTTACTCGTAGCAGTATCCATCGCAGTATCCTTCAGACCTGGAGCGTAAATCAAGACAAATAGCTTAATTCTCGAGAAGTCATTGTGGCGGGGGATATGCGACAGGATGGACTATGGTGTCCCATTAGCGAACGCCACATCAAAGATCCCGCGATGGACTTACAGCATGTTCATGGAATGCATCCTCCTCGATCTGGGCAGCTTGAGAATCGGCAGAAACGACGATGGCAACGGTCTTGCGTCTCTTGTTACTACTGGTGGTCGCCATACCGGGCGGGGTTGCGCGTTCCTTCTTCGCATCTGCCTCCTCAGACCAAGGGTTATTATCGCCATATGGACTCTTATCCTCCTCCCGAATCGATGCTAGGGCCTTACCCATAGCTGCACCAGCTGCTGTGACTCCAGCGGCAATTGTCTTTCCAGTGGAATCGAAGAATTGCTGCGGGCTCGGCGTTCGTCGCAGCGCTCCGGACATTCGAGAGCCCCAGCCTGCACCGTGGCCGTCATCCTCCAGAGGGGCTACGCCATGGCTTTCAGCATCTGGCCGCGGTGGTTTCTCGGGTCCCTCTAAGTCTCTCGAGGTTCCGTATGGCGGATTGTCTCCATAATCTGCGTTGTCGTAGTCCAGGTCGGGTTCATGCTCGGTCTCTTCATCCTCGTTCTTGCGCTGACTCCATACCCACGCAGCCACGCCTACAGTAGCAACCGTAAGCGTGACAGCAAGCGGCACCCAGTGACTCCAGACTCCCCGTCGCGAGCGCGACGATCCGTGGTCGTAACGATCGGGCGACATTTATCCAACAGGCTGTCGCATTGCTAGGTGGAGGGGTTCGAGCCTAAGGCGGGATGGCGAACAGCCTCGTCCGATGGTAAGAGAGCAGGGGCCGTATCTCGTAGACGTTATGTTTGGCTGCGACAGATTGATCGTGGGTCAGCGGCTTCGTTGTTCGTAGAGAAACCTGTGGCTAGATTCGGATCCTCGTTGGGTCGCGGTGGCTGGGATGGATCACGGACATCAACAACAGGGTGGAGCTGAGCCATCACCCCCCAGCAACCCAAGTCGATTCCGAGGTCCGATGCCCATCTCAGGGGCAGATGACAGGGGTTGGTGGCTTGGATCATAGAAGATCCGCGCCGAGGTGAAGTCTCACCTTAGCACGTGAAGTGTCGCCCAGCTGTCAGGCCTATGTGGCTAGTGTTTGCTTAGCCACAACGTGGGGTCCTGTCTTTTCTCGAGGTCTTGGCAGCGATTCTGTGACTCTTCGACCGATGAAGCTCATCTTCAACGAACTTCAAGCGAACACCATTAGCTCGATGTCGTAACGACTTCCTCGGGACCCAACACAAGATAATCCTAAGACCTTGAGCTTCGAACTTTTTGTCTAGGCCGGATTGCAAAGACCGATGCACGGGCGATCTCATTCCAGCGTCATGCCCCACGCTGTGTCTATGCCCTCACCAGGGCTTCAGGCCATCATTCTATGTGGTCCTGGCTCGTCATTCCCGACCTTCACTTCCAATCCCGATGAGAACCCCAAGGCCGTTCTACCAGTAGCCAATAGGCCTATGGTATGGTATCCTATAGACTTCTGCTATCGCATGGGAATCACAAGTGAGTTGTACCGCCGATAATCGGTTGAGTTCTTCTACCCTCTTTTATTTAAAGTAGTTCGTTAAACAACTTTGTACTATAACTCTACTGCCAGCGTGCACTTATTCGACTTGCTCAGTTTCAGCAGGGGCGCGATGGCACATTGACTTATAGTGGAAGTCGTACAACGCAAGGTACCATACAGAGAACTAACTTTCAGCAGGCATTACCTTGATATGTCCTCCCTCAGCCTCTGAGGCAATCACCACTGCTCTGAACACAAACTTATACCTCACCTCGCTACCTCTGCCACGGCCAGATATCCTAGCACCGGCAGATCTTGATCAGAACACTGGTACTGCCGAGATTCTGCGACTTCCAGAGGTCAGGGAGCTCATTACCGGTGATTTCGTTGTTCTGCCTTGCGATCTTGTCTGCGAGCTTGGTGGTGAGAAGCTACTGCAAGCTTGGATGGTTAAGTCAGCAAGCCTCACGGATCTGTTGGGGACCTCTGAACTCTCAAATGGGTACCGATCGCTTCACAGTGGAGGACTTGGAGTATGGTACGACACGAAATCAACCGCAACTGTGAAGGGAGAAAACACAGACTTCATCGCAACGACCCCATTATTACCAACTGCCGTTGCCACGCCGAAGGGAACCCTACTCTCGAATCTATCAGAGCTTGTATACTCTATGCCCACGGATTCCTTGAACGACCTCACCGAGGAGCGAAGCGCTCTTCCCATCCGTCACGCACTATTGAGAGCACACTCTCGTATTCGCATGTTCACTAATCACAGGGATGCTCATATCTACATCTTTCCTAAATGGATTCTAGATTTCGTGACGGAGAATGAGCGATTAGAGAGCATCGGTGAAGATGTGATAGGTTGGTGGGCCAAGGCGGGTTGGCAGTCCGGATTGGCGGAGAAGCTTCAAATGCCGACAATATGTGGGCAAGGCCAGCCCGAGGACGAATCCGATTCTTCCGCAGGAGACGAGACATCTCCACGAGAGCCCAGTCCTGAGGGAAACGCGGCAGCTCTAGAGGCGGCCATTGCAGGTACAGGCTCGACATCGACCGCTGCAAAGGTGAACCACCCTTCGCCAAATCACTCGTCCCGGTGTAAAGTACCACAGATCCTTGCTTATGTCCATCCAACTCAAGGCAATCCGCCACTAATCCGCCGAGTGGATACAGCACAGCTCTTGTTGTCTGTATCACTATACCTTGCCAAACTGCCATCGCTTGAGGAGACTGGCGGCGAGCCAGCTTCACCTTATGCCCACGCAAGAAAGGTTGCGTATCCTGAAGGAGTCAAGCCTCGTACTACCATTACAAAGCAAGACAGTCTCATCGCAGAAAACGTTACTGTTGAGGAGAAGACATCCATCAAGGAGTGCGTTATAGGAGCCAACTCCCAGATCAACGAGGGAGCGAAGCTCTTTCAATGTCTACTAATGGAGGGCGTTGTCGTTGGAAGGGCCTGCAAGTTGACGAGGTGCATACTGGGGAAAAGATGCGTCATTGGTGCTGGTACCGTCTTGACAGATTGCGAGGTGCAAGAGAACCTGCTTGTTGAACCCAGAAGTAGGCATCATCCCCCGATCACTTTATGGTTCACCACTAATGCTTCATGTCTTTATAGCTGAAGATAAGGACAATAAACTTATGAGCTCAGAGGGCCTGGAGGCCACAGAAGCAGAGATGGATGAGGTATTGCAAGACGTGGAGGATGATGGCCGAGCAACCAATGAAGAGGCTATAATGGATTGATCTTCCCATAGAGGCGTCTTCTAATTGATCATCAAAAAACTCAAATGAATAAGATTAGAGCACTGGTACTATCTTTGGCCTCGATCTCATTCACAAGGTGGTGTTGAAGTCCGAGACGTATAGGTTGCCATATCGATAACATACTCACCACCCACAGATGTGACAGAGATTCTGATGCTGATCCGGGACGTAAGTCGCTAAATCTTGTGTTCCTTTACCCGTGGTCTTGACACGTAGGTTGGAGACGTTAAATCCCCGCAGAATATATGCCGGATGCAACAGATCATCAAACTGACGCAACCTTCTTTGGTAGTCATAGTTCTTGGCTTAGCCTTATATTCATCCCCAAAGTCCAGGGCCCAGGGGACGGCAATACCCAACCGTAAGGCTATTGTGTCAACATCCTGCCGGAGAAAGGCTCCAGTCATGCCGTGCCCGCTCGCTACCCTCGGTCCAAGCCCGTGACCATAGATACATAGAACGACTTCGAGTTAGGTGTCGCGTGCCATGGACACTCTGCCATGAATACTATACCACGAACACTATGCCACGGACACTATACCACGAACACTATGCCACGGACACTATGCCATGGACACACACTATGCCATGGACACACACTATGCCATGGACACACACTATGCCATGGACACACACTATGCCATGGACACACACT